>LPNX010209182.1:714613-747582 GCA_001517045.1 Pseudotsuga menziesii | reverse complement strand
TCTTTAATGCTTCAGAGCTGGTGGTTGAGGAGATATGGCTGAGTGGTTGAGGGCAGTTATTGCCTTAGGGAGTGGGGTGGCAGGGCTGTCAGCTCCATACCCACATCAACACTCCACCCACGTCTTCCCATTCTTCTCCCTCACGCACTCCTCCCTGGTCTGTTCACTCACTCACCACGATTTTGGGTCTGTTGGTTCCTCACGCACAGGTTTTGGACGAATTTGGTCTCACGTGGGCATTTTGTTCCTCTCCACGAGTGGTTGAGCACCCGCTGACTACAAATTCGCGTCCTCTCCATTGCTGTGCATTCTCAGGAAGAGGGATTGCTTCCCGTTTTTGTCTTCTCCACATTTTTTGGTTGGCCGTAGTGCCTAATTCATAGTGAGCCATTTTCCTACTGTGGTCTTTTCATCCTCACGCAGAGAAATCGGGTAGGTATTTCCCATGCATTTTGCTGTTGGGTGTAAGTTCTTCCTCACGCATAGGGTGTTGGGTCGTTTTCCCATGTTGTGAGAGCCGTTCTCACTGTCATGTTTTGGGGCTGCTGTTCCCCCTGTGTTTTGTTGGCTGTGGTGTTCAATTTCGTTTTGAGCCACTGTGGGTTTCCAATTCGTGGGATGAGTTTCTGTGTTTTGGGACTGTGCATAGTTGCCATTGTTTTACTTTGAAATTGGTCTATTGTTGTTGTTTCCCTGGTCTGGGATGTTGTGGTTGAGTTGTTTTGGCCATGTTAGGGCCAAAACCAACTCTGGGTTGTCCATTGGACTTGAGCTATGCTCCTCCTTGGTTTGGGGCTGTCCCCTGTTGTTTATGACTTCTTCACAGAGCTGTGAAGGGATTGTTTGGCTGCTGGTATGCAGTGGTTGAACCTTGGACTATGCTGGCTTGGCTTGTCTGTTGAAAGCCTGTGAAACCCAGCGGTGTTGGTTTGGCTGTTTTGTGTCGCCTTGGCTATGTGCAAGCCTGCAATTGACCCTTATCCTGAAGGAATCATGCCTAGCTCGGGGGTGGCAGCGTTGCTGAGAGATTGATGAGCACGCTGGCCTATGGTTGGGTGGAATGTTGCAGCGATGTAGCTGGTTGCGGGTGAATTCTTCACGAATAGATAAGTGCTGCTAGTCTATCTCTGCAATTATAATAATTGTATATGGATTTATGATGAACATGTGATTGCTAGAATGTGTGTGTGTGCTTCCGCTGTATGATTGAAGATAAATGTATCTGTGTATGCTTAATTCCATCATTTGTTTTCTGTTTATGTTCATTGGGCATCTTACCCGGCTGTGTTGTTGTGTACGTCGCGTCCTCTTCGCCGGTTGAGGGACGGGGACGTGACAAGCGGACTCTTATCGCATCACAACTTCTATGGCGATGTGCAAACTTACTCTTTTGTTCAGCTCCTTCCCTGTGATATCTCACACCGTAGCTCCTCAGCCGATGCGATATCACCTTTCTATTCTGTAATATGTCCTATAATGAGGCTCAATATGCATATCAAATCTCAAGGTCCCGCGACCTCCTTCCTAGGTCTACTATCTTTGTTAACCCTCACAAGGGTGTTAAACCACTTCACTTAGACCTCTACAGTTTAACACACTAACATCAACTACACTGAACTCACGGAACTCATATACCGGAGTCACTTAAAGTCGTAACTGTCAAACTATCATGAACCAAGCATTGATAAACTCATATACAGGCTACTTGATACATTAAACTTGTGTTTAACCTTCTATGTGCTATAAACTAAAGCATAACATACATACGTTCATCAACTAATAAGCAACATTCATGTAACAGATAATAGATAGCAAACAGGTAAAACACAATCACATGAATAGTCGCACAACACGTGGGTTTTATGTGGTTCACTTCCAGGGGGGAAGCTACATCCACGGGAACTAGTTTTTATATTATATCTTGAGAGAGTAAACACAGTTCCATTGCAACCTATTATGCATCCTGAGATCTTCTGGGAAACTCCACACACACAACCGGGAGCCCTTCTCTCTTAGATCTCTTCTCCTTCTTATATTTCCTTCTTACAATATATTCTTCCTCTCTCTCTTAATCCCTACATATTTTTCAATCCCTGCGGATTGTTACATTCATGCTCAAGGAGCCAGCTACTGGTTACAGTAACATAACTACAGTCTGAATAACATAACCAGAGCTCGACTCTCTCTCATTGTCTTCCAATACAACTGACTATGAGCTAACTGACTCTCTGACTAGCTAGCTAATTGTTTGAATAGCTACCCAACTGTCTAACCTTTTACAATACAATATACATGATTATATAGGCGGCCCGAAGGTCTCTCCCTATTACAACACTGTGGGCCTTTCCCATTAGTAACCCAAAAACCATAACTATGACAGTCGGTGCATCTGTACTGTGGGTTTCCACTTACCATCACACCATAGCTTTCTACAGTCTTCCATGCTTCCCAGCACTGATCGTGGGTATGGGAACCGCTTCCTCGATCGCTTCCATTCTATCCTTTGTCTTCAATACCTCGGCCCATTGCTCCTTTTCTATTTATGAGGGTAGTTGAGCCCTTCTATCTTCGCCGCTTCCTTAAGTGCAGTGGTTGATCTCTCTCTTCTCAGTCGCTCAGGTACTGTTTCCTTTGACTCTCTTCTTTCGATATAGCATCTTTTCCTGTAGCTGCGGGGCCCTGCTCCAACACAAAGATATACCTATATATAGTAATGTAATAAAATATCTATGTATTAAACACCCATGAAAGAAGCAAAATGACCCTCTTACAATTCATGTTATAGGAAAAATGTCTGAATGTATGATAGGTCAGTCCCATATTGTAAAATATACAAATCCAGGAACCCCAGTAATGATTGTATTTATAAACAACACCGCCATAGAGAATACATTAATCAATTTAGGATCCTCTATTAACATGATGACCACCACAGTTTTAGAAGTTTTATAGTTAGGACAATTTCTTTGACCTACCCCTTGCATCCTAGAACTAACAGATCACACTATGGTAAAACCTGCTGGAGTCCTGGATGACATTATTGTATAAATAGCTTCATGGGAATACCCTATTGACTTTATGGTCGTAGAATCAAAGGATCCTTATAAAGGACATCCTATTATCTTGGGAATACCATGGTTAGCCACCGCAAATGATTTTATAGGGTGTAGGGATGGAGAAATGACTATTTCCAATGGGTTGTCCACACAAAGACTTGTTTTATACCCCTCAGCACAACCAATAAATGAAAATTCATGGTGGTTAAATTTTTCTTTTGGGGATGAAGAATTTGATGATATCTCCCTTCCTAGTGATTTTTCTTTAGCACTTCAGGAGCATACCACTGAGAATTTATTAAACTAGTTTGTCTCTTCAACAACCTAAACAGGTTTCCCTCAGTCCTTTACTCAACTTGATTAGATTTTTGGATATGAGTTTCAAGAGAATATGGCTCTCTCAATGTTTACAGAAACACCATGTGTCTTCACAATTGAAGAGCATATAGGATGATATGCCATACCTTGTGAGGCTGGCCCTAAAAAATTCTTACATATAAACACTAGATTAAGTAAAAACCAACAAGCACACCTGCTGAAAGTTCTTAAGAAACAAGATAGAGAATTTGCATGGGAATACACCAATATGAAGGGTATACACCTTGATACCTATATTCACCATATTTATATGGTTCCAAGAATATCACATGTAAGGTAGCCATAGAGGAGGATGACTCCTGCTCTAAAGGATATAGTAAAAGAAGAATTACAAAAACTCCTCACTGCTGGTTTTATCTATCCTATTTCTGACATTAAATGGGTATCTCCTTTAGTAGTAGTTTCAAAGAAAGTTACACGGAAATGGGTTATTTGTGTTGATTTTAGGGAACTGAACAAAGCTACTTTGAAAGACTACTTTCCTTTGCCTTTTATTGATCAAGTGTTAGATATGCTATCAGGTAAACAATATTTTTCCTTTATTGATGGATATAGTGGATACAATCAAATTCTAATATCACCTGAATATCAAGATAAGATCACTTTTACATGCCCTTAAGGAACATTTTCTTATTGACTCTTGCCATTTGGCTTATGTAATGCACTTGACACTTTTTAGCGAGCAATATTAGGAATTTTCTCTGATATTATACATGACTGTGTTGAAGTATATATGGATGATTTCATAGCCTATGGTAACACCTTTCAGGAATCCCTTAACAACCTATAAAAAATTCTGATCTGATGTCAAGAGACAAACCTAGCCCTTAGTCATGAAAAGTGTAAAATGTTACTAACAGAAGCTATAGTTTTAGTACACCATATTTCTTCCCAAGGAATTAAGGTAGACCCTACTAAGATCGAAGTAATAGTTGGAATTTCTTCTCCAAAAACCTAGAAAGAGGTAAGAAGCATCCTTGCTCATGCAGGCTATTACCGTTGCTTTATTGAAAATTTTACTAAAATAGCTACACCAATGTTTAAGTTACTTACAAAGGACTTAGAATTCTAGTGGACATAATCCTGTCAAAATGCTTTTGAAATATTAAAACATAAACTATCAGTGGTACCAATACTTAGGGGTCCTAATTGGTCCCTTCGTTTTCACATATCTATTGATGCCTATGATACAGCCATAGGAGGAGTCCTTGGCCAAAAATAAGGACCAGCACCTTATTCCATCTACTTTATTAGCAAAAATATGACCCCTGCCAAATTAAATTATACCATTACCGAAAAGGAATTTTTGGCCATAGTTTATTATATTAATAAATTTCATCATTATATCACAGGTTACATTAGAGGAAATTTCAACTCAAAATGGGCCTCCTAAAAAAACAATAGTTAAAATAATAAAATAATATTTATTAATTTTGGAGGAAGAAAAGAAAAAAACTACCTTTTTGTTTGTATTTTCGACATATCTCCCTGTGTTTTTACTCAAATTTCAATCGAGAGAGCTTGTTGGATGAAGAATTAAATTCTACATCCAACTAGTACCCACTTGGCATACTTTTGATGGACCCCGCTACCCCAAAACCAAGAAATATTTGAAAAAACATGATGATGACATCATCATCACATTTTTTCAAGTATTTCTTGATTTTGGGGTAGCGAGGTCCGTCAAAAGTATGTAGAGTGGGTACTCGTTGGATGCGGAATTTAATTCTGCATCCAATGAGCTCTCCCGATCGAAATTTGAGTAAAAACACGGGGAGATATGTCAAAAATACAAACAAAAAAAGTAATTTTTTTTATGATACCTATCCCCAAATTTATATTTAAAAAGTGTTTAAGACCTATACGGTATTCAAATTTAAATCAATTTCATTGACTAACACATGATGACATGGAATTTGAGTTAAAGTTAAAAGGCCCATTTTGAGTTGAAATTTCCTCTAATGTAAAGTTTTTGTGCATACTGATCACTCCACCATTAGATTTCTGATGAATAAACCAATTACCAATGGTAGAGTGACCTGGTGGCTTCTTTTATTGTAAGAATTTAACGTTACTGTCATTGATTGACATGGTAAAGAAAATATCATAGCAGATTTCCTTTCCCATATTCAACATGAAGACTGTACTAAACCAATTGATGACACTTTTCCTGATGAACATCTATTTGTTGTATCTATTCAAACCCCTTGGTTTGCGGATATTTCCAATTATCTAGAAACGAGGAAAATACCAAACCATTTGTCTCCACATGAGAAGCATTGTATTATAGTTCAAAGTTCTAATTATTCTTGGGTTGATAATGATCTCTTCCACACTAGTCCCGATCTTATTATTCGACGATGTGTGTGGGAGGATGAAATGATAGACATCCACCATGCATGCAGTGATGGACCATGTGGAGGACATTTCTCAGATAAGAAGACAACATATAAAGTCTTACATTCTGGTTATTATTGGTGTTGGGGCGTGGACCTTGAAGGTCCTTAATTTTGGCAACTCCGCGGTTTTGGTGCGAAGCTTGTAAGCGGAGTTGCAGTCCAAAATAGTCTTAGGGGTTTTGGGGTTGGGTCGAAGCCCCTTTTTTTGTAAATATCCCATGGTTTAATCCCATGGTTTAGTTCCATAGTTTAGGACCATGGTTTAAGCACATGGTATTGTAATAGTGCACTTGTATAAATAGGCACTTATGTAAAGGAGAAAAGAGCTTTTTCGAGGTTTTTATGTATAATGATAATTTGATGCAAAGAAGCTAAGGTCTATTTATGGGTTTAAGGTTAAGTCCTAGCTGAGTGCATGGAAAACCTCTACAGCTGAGTGTGTAGAGGGTAGGCTAAGTCCCAGCTGAGTGCGCAGAGAGTTTTGGAAGAAAGGTTCTGTAGCTAAGTGCGTAGTTTTGGGTTGTTGAGAAGATCTGTAGCTGAGTGTGCAGATCAGAACTGTGTGTTTGTAAAGTGGTGAATATCAACGTAGTTCTATGGGCGTAGCCCCTACACTGGGGGTGAACCACGTATATCTTGTGTTGTGGTGGTTCTTGTTTATTTTGTTCATGTTATGTTTATGCATTTGATAAGTAGATGAATGATAAAGTAAGATAAACTGTTAAGTATTAACTTCGCTGTGAATTCTTAGTTAAGGGTTAAGCAAGTAACTTTATTTTTATCTAAACTTCGAAGCTATTTAAGTGATATCAAACCTCTGTATTGTATGATTATTCTTTGTTAAGGATAAAGGTACAGTAATATCCCTCTTTCTCCTGTAGAAACCTAATTCTGCAGCACCCCATAGCTGTTTCGGGTGAGACTGCAACCTGTTCGCAGGTTGTTGCCGAAAGGGCCAAGACTATGGGTCTCTTTGTTGGTGTGAAGATAAAAGTATAATAACCCAGGTCTTCCCTAAGCCCAAAAAATTGGTTCCATTGTCGGTTGAACCAGTATCTACTTCAAGAGGGATCTACGTCGTACCTGGAAGGATATGTTTTGGAGGCCCTCAGTAAAAGAAATCAGTGACTAGATTGAAGATATTTATCTAAGATTTGTTGAACAAGAAAATAAGGACCCTCGTCGTAGCTCAGACGACTTCTTGCAAAGGTACATTGTTTTCTGATATTTATGAAATTTTCTTTGCCAGTATCCACATAGAATTGCACCAATGGTTATCTAGGTTGATAGAGAGAAAGACAAACTTCAAATAAGATCAATCTCCTACCTAGACCCCAGAAATAATTACACTGTTGACAAGTGTGAACAATGTGGTATCAACAGCTGTTGACTTCTGGATAACGTGAACCCTTGACGCATTTGTGATGAAGTTCACCATCGACACACATAATTCTTTCAGTGAAGAATAAAGACAGTTCTTCAAAGGACCAAGAGGTAAGTACCTGAATTCATTAAGTCTGAAAATTAAATTTCTCTTGGCAGAAAAAGGCATATTGCTTATCTAATCAGATTGCTAGATTTATTGCTACTAACCTATGTTTGAAAGTGAAAGTGACTTCGACGAGCAAAGTGGTTTTCTTCGCAATGGTAAAAGATACAAGCAAACTCTTGAATCCTATACCCTAGGCCAGAATACCGATTATACCTCATTAAGTCCAGAAGAGTCTGAATATGAAGAAACCCCTTTTGTTATAAACCCTCCTATAAATCCGCAGCGAAGATCTATTATCCTTGAGAACCCGTTGCAGTCTGAAAGTAACCCTAGCCCGAATAGTCTTGTCGTAGGTCAGTCTACCTCAGTATGTTCCCCTCCCCCTGTTACCAGTCCCCCTCCTCCTCCCCCTCCTCCCCCCCCTCAATCCATTATGGCCCATGTGAATGATGATATCAAGCTCCCATTTTTTAAAGGAACTGGATCAGAGGATCTAGAGCAGTTTTGGTTCTTATGCGAAGCTGTTTGGATTTCTAAGAATATTATGGATCAGAATACAAGAAGAGTGCAGCTGGTCACCTCTTTCAGAGACCGAGCTTTGACCTGGTTTATGAAGTTTTCCAATACTCAGAACTATGCCTTGGATGATAATAAAAAAGCAATGATCAAAGAATTCAAGAATCCTAAATCAGAGTCATAGTGTATAATTGAACTAAAAGAAATTCAGCAGAAGCGAGGTGAATCAGTTTGGGACTTTGATCAAAGGTTCAAGGTTCTGTTGGATCAAGTTAGTTTCACTATTGGACCATAACAACATAAATAATGGTTCATCGCAGCACTATTGCCTCATATCAGGACTCCAGTTATGCAATAGAAGGTTGTTGATCAGCAAGAGGCATTGGAAATTGCTATGAAACTTGAAACAACTCATGTTGGAGATAATTCTGGAATAGTCGAAATATAGGCATAGTTTGCAGAAATGGATTTGGAGCTTCGCGACATGAAAAAAGGGAAAGCTATTCGAGAAGAGGTTTGGTGTACACAATGTAAGAAAGAAGGTCATGACAAATAATAGTGTCCTGCACTAAGGAATGATTTGGATACTGGTGCAGTGAACCCGTTTAACCCTAATGTCCTATATTGTGATATCTGTAGAACAACTGGCCAGCATCGACCTGAAGATTGCTACCTGCTGCAGAGATATTTTCAAGTACATAAGAATCCCTATTGCAAGTTCTGTAAGTCTGTTGGAAACAACAAAGAAAAATGTCGCAACTTTGACCTCATGAGAGAGAGAACCAATGATGCTTATAGGGTACAACCCGATGCACAAGGTAATGATGGATATGGTTACTATGGTAGTACATTAGGTCGAGGTAATTTCCGAGGTCGAGGTCATGGTGGTATTCCTGGAAGAGGAAGAGGCCAGGTTATTTGTTATAACTGTAATAAAGAAGGACATGTAGCTAGAGACTGTCATAACCCAACTACGACATGTCGATATTGTAGAGTAGTTGATCATGTGATTGAGCAATGCCCACAGTTGATAGCCAAGATACAAGAAAGAAATGGCGCTCCTGCTCAGAATGTTCAGATGATTACTGTAGAGAAAAGACCTGTCCCAGCCCTTAACGTTGTTACAAGGAGTGGAGCTATGATGCAAGTGTAGAATAAGGGGAAACATCCTGAAGAGGCTTGGGTCCGTAAGACCCCAGAGAAAATTCTAGCCTTCGATGTTGGAAGAGAAAAAGGAACACTTATGGAAGATAAAAAAGACTTTGCTAATCCGATAACATTAGTAGCAACTACGCAACAACATCAATAGCAGTTACAGTTTCAAGAAGCTTCACCGGATCAAGTAAGTACACTGTCATGATTTTTACAGAGTTGTATGAAGGTATTAAGAAATCAGAATGCTTTGAATGAGTTACAAAAAGTTATTGCGTCTTGCAAACCTCAGCGAAGCTCTGATAAGGGAAAATTTGTTAATAGAGTTAGAAGGACTGGAAGAGAAATGAGATTGCATGCTCAGATAGGAGATTATGACATGACCGATATCATTTTAGACCTGGGATCAGAAGTGAATGTCCTAACTAAGCAGACATGGGAACAAATGGGAAAACCTACGCTTGAATGGTCCCCTATACAGCTGAGATTAGCCAATCAGCAAAATATTGTTCCCTTGGGGAGATTCCCTAGTGTACCAGTGGACATTGATGGACTCAGTACCTTAGCAGATTTCGAAGTCATTGAAATAATTGATGATAGAAACCCCTATCCAGCCTTGCTAGGAATTGAATGGGCAATAGACAATTATGCAGTAATGAACCTTAAGAACAGACATATGACTTTTGAAGGAAAAGGCTTAAGAGTCATAGTACCGTTGGACCCTTCTCAAGGAGAAAGGTATACAAAGACAGTCGGAGATGAAGATCAGGATGTTTTAGATCATATTTACAACATCACAGATAAAGAAGAAGATTGTGTTAACCCTACTACTGAAGGTATAATGGATTGGCAGTGTGACAATGTCACGTCCCCATCCCTCAGACCGGCGAAAAGGACGCGACCGACACATCAACACAGCCGGGAAAATAGCCCATGAACATAAAATTCAAATGAAATCGATGCTGGAATTAAACATACACAGATGCATTTATCTTCAATCATACAGCGAAAGCACACATACTCATAAACCAGCACTCAACAAGATCATTATAGTTCATTTAACATCAATATAATTTGCAGAGATGAAGTATAGATAGCAGGCTTATCTTTTGATGAAGAATTCACCCGCAACCAGCTACGTCGTTGCAACGTTCCACCCAACCATAGGCCAGCTTGCTCATCAATCTCTCAGCAACGCTGCCACCCCCAAGCTGGGCATGATTCCCTTGGAATAAGGGTCAATTGCAGGCTTATACATAGCCAAGGGGCACAAACAGCAAACCAACACAGCTGGGTTTCACAGGATTTCAACAGACAAGCCAAGCCAGCACATCCCGAAGGCTAACCATTGCACTCAAGCAACCAATTAGCTGTCACAGCTTAAACAGGGAAAACGAACTCTGAGTCGTTATTGGCCCTATCGTGGCCAAAATGAATCTTAGGCGAATTCACAACAGCTCCTAGCATGTAAGGAAGACCACAATGACCACAGCCACAACGTGGGAAAACACAGTCTGTCCTGGGCAACGAAACCACCAAGAAAACGTATACAGACCACAATGGGGAAGAAATTATAGTCTCCCAACCCATGGGTGAGCGTGAGAAACAATGCAAAACCAAAAATCAGCCGGTGGGGAAGGGATACGACCACATCATTTGCAAATCCGTGGAGAAATAAACTATGTGGGTAAAACCCAGAAATTTCTGTGCGTGAGACCAAAAACGGGAAAAGAATTCTCTTCGTGAGAATGCCCAGCAAATAGAGAGGACGCGAATTTGCAATTCATGGGTGCTCAGCAACTCGTAGAGCCAAGAAAATGTCTACGTGAGACCAAAACGCCAAGAGCCTATGCGTGAGGAGAAAAACAGACAAAATCATGGGGAGAGTGAACTGACCAGGGAAGAGTGCGTGCGGGAGAAGAATGGGCAGACGTGGGTGGAGTGGGCAAGTGGGTAAGGCTGACAGCCTACCACAACCACCACCACTTCAGCAATAACTCCCCCAACCACCAGCTGAAGCATTAAAGAGGTTAACAAGGGAATATGGAAAATCAACAAGGTGACAAAACTTGGGTTTTTCCCCCATAACCAAGGTTTGACATCCCCCACCCCTTATCCTTTGGAACCATGCCCTTTTCATTCAACGTTGCACTGCCGTAGCTAGTTGTGGTTTATTTTATTTGATGTGTGTATTTACATGATGTCAAATTATAATGTGCCCGATAGCACGACATACCATCGGCAACTACCCCTATTTCCGAAACATACACAACCAAATCGATGGTGGGGCTTTTTCCTTGAGCTCCTCACCACGATTAATTACAATATATACATCACGCAAACAGGGTCAAAACCGGGGACATTACATTCCCCTCCCCCTTGGAATAACACCGTCCTCGGTGTTCCATTACATATATACAATACATATACAGTTGCACATCAAAATTCAAAAAATTGCAGATCTATCCCGCGTTCAATCATTTACTTGGAACGTTCAAGACCAAGCCTCTCAGCTTCCATGGACTTTTCCTGCTGGTTCTCAGCTTCTTGCTGATCCCGAATTTTAGGAACTTTGCGGCTATTGCCTTCATCATGTTCCTTCATCGGACAGTCCCGGCGTAAATGATGTCCTCCGCACCTCCAGCATCTCACTGGCTGCTTCATCTTTACCTGCTCAATTTCCTTGGAGTCTTCATGCCTGGACCATTTCTTATCGGGTTGCTTGGACAATTGTCCCAATGCTGATCCACCTTCCTTTCCTTTTCCGATTGCTCTCAGAAGGTTCTTCACCTCCCTTTTCAAACCAACAGAGTCTTACAAAATCTGGTGGTTCATTTCACTCTGCCTTTTCTGTATCCTGAGCATCTCCCCAAGATTATCTTGGGTCTTGGCAATCACTTGAAGGAGAATTCCAGCTAAGTCCAACAACTTTTGATCTGCTTCCATAATCAACGTGCACCACCTGGTTTCACTTTTCCCACCTGTGAAATGCACCATTGAAATTCTATCAGACCAAGCAGAATATAGATATCAAAATCAGTTAGTTATTTACCCAATTGGCATGACAGTTCAAGTTCCATTAAGGAAACTTTCATATCTTTCATGCCTTCCCAACAGGCACATGAGCTCATTCATGTCCATTCCTGGGCAGGGAATTAACTATTCCAGCATTCACAATTTACTTTAAGCAAATACACACATTTCATTTCCATCATACATGCATTCAACAATCTTTTGTTTTCACAATGCATAAACATATATATATGTGTGTAATCAAAAGGCAAGAGAGAGTAGTAAGAGATTTCCCCCTCTTTATTTTGTTCCATCCTGGAACCCACACCATCATTGTGGATTTTTATGCTCTCAGCCTCTTTCACTTCACCACGAATGCTGGACCAATCCTTCTTGGTCATGACACTTAGTGTCTTTTGGTCTATTCCAGACCTCTAAACCATGGAGTCTCTCCACATGGTTTGTCTCGGCTGCTAGGACTCCCCCGTCTCACTAGCACCTTTTCCATTACCGCTCATTCCGAGCTATTCAGGATAGTCACATGTCCGCATGCACCTCTAGGATGCTCTCATAGTCTTCGCTCCCAGCGATACCTATATCCAAACATTGAATAAATTCACATGTTTAGTTTACTCTCATCAGTTTTATCTCTAAAGAAAGAGTTTAAAACATCATAACCAAATCATATACACATGTATATTCACAAGCAAAATAATCCAATACTTATATGTATTTTACGTTTCCTCGTTCGTCCACAGGATCCTGCTTCGCTTTGCAAGCCTTGGGATCGCCTATGGACTCAGATGTTAGGTCAGCACGCCAGCTGCTCCACAACATCAAATAATTAATGTCCAGCCAGTACATAACCATGTCAACTGGGCTTGGAACTTTATCATGACCATTTCCCGGTCTAGGATCTACTATGGATCCTTAGGCATATCATAGCCCATCATACACTTATGTCAACAATGACACGTACACTTATATCGCCATACACTTATACCAACATACACTTATATCAACAATACACTTATATCAACCATTTACCTTTACCTTTAGCGTGTCAACACAAGCAACACAAGCAAATTCATTAGCATCATTGCTCTAAAACTATAATCACATTTCATATCATTCACTATCAAATATTGAGACACCAGGAGTGCGTCCACTCCCCAGAGTGTAATCAATATTGAAAACCCTTTCATGACTCGACATCGAAAAAGTGTGCACTCTCTTCCGGTGTGTGCCATGTAGGCCCTATGCATACTCAAGCAATCGGTCATCATGGAAATAAATCAAAACATGTTCTGCATATGGAATTTAATAATTAAACATGCATATTCATAGCAAGGGTCACAGAACACTTATCCATTTGCCGTCGCAGTATGCCTTTAGATCTGTTAGGCACCATCAAGGAGTTGGGAAAAGCTGAATGCTAAGCTGGTGAGCTCGCTGCAGAGCTAGGAACACCTACACCAGAACTAGCCTGACTTCTAAGACACCCACACACACACCCAGCACAAGGAATCAGTCCCTTCTCTGCTACACAGTCCCTCAGGCCCTGCATTCCTTTCTAGTGCTATCCCGGGGTTATGGAGAAGAAATCTGGCCCTCTAGCTCTGTCTGTGTGGTTTCCAAACACCATGTTTAAGCAAACCAAGGCCCCATCCCTGCTTCCAACACAGTTTGTATCCACACATGTCTTCACCGACATAACCCATACCATCTCACTCATGTTATTACCAAACATGCTGTGCAGATGAGACATTTTCAAAATGTCTAATGGAGTTTCACCCGAACCCCATTTCCAAGATAAGGGAAAACCTTCCCATGAAGTTTGGCTCTTGCAGGTCATCGCACATGATCTTCCTACAGTGTGTACTCCGTGTGTCCCTCCTGACACAATCTCACACAAGCCAACAATGATTAGTAGTCGTTAGTACCTCTTAAATCTGAAACCCACAGTTCGAATTTAACAACACGTACGGACTAATTTTCACAACCATGAGAATTTTTCTCATAAATGGTAGATTCTGGCAGTGGTCAGGAACTTACCTCTCACTATCATGTTTGAAATAATCTACCTGAACATAAAATTCAAACAACCAAACACAAGCTTATGCAAGCCAATAGTGACTAGTGGTTGTCAGCAATTTCTCAAATCCAAAATTCACAATTCGAATCCTAACAACCTATTATGCATATCATATGGTAGATTCAGGAATTGGTTAGGATCTTACCTCTCAATGCCATGCTTAACATAATCTACCTGAAATATAAGCTTCAAACATCCAAACACAAGCTTATACAAGCCAGTAGTGACTAGCAGTTGTCAGCAATATTTGAAATTCACAATTCAAATTTAACAAGCTCTCATAAATGGTAGATTCCAGCATTGGTCAGGATCTTACCTCTCAATGCCATTCTCAAAATAATCTACCTGAAACATGAGCTTCCATCAACCAAACACTTGGTAAGTATGGATGCATATATTATCTCATTGCTACAACCATCATTGAGGCATTTTCAGAATTTATAAAATTCAAATACTTCAAAGGTTAGTCACTTCAATATTATCAAAGCTCATTTACATCATGCAATCATTATCATACTAACATTGCAAGGTATAATCACAGCATTCATGCAATTAAATGAAGTGGTTAGATACTCCTTACTTCACAAGCGTATCATTCATACCACCTTGCTCTTCCATAGAGCATTTCTGGCAGCCAACTGATCATGACTATCCTGCATTCATAACAGCCTTTGAAACAGTTCCAGAATTATCATTAATTCATCATTTCAGCTGTTATTTAGTCATACTATCACATGCATTCATCTCAATGCATCCATACAATACGTCACAACATTGCACCTACACTTATGCAATTAGTTACTCACACCCTTCATAGTCATACATCCAATGCATAACAACAAGATTCATAAAATCTTTCTAATGCATGTCCATTCAACGCTACCTTGCATTGATTCAGGAATACTATGCATTCAACCATACCATGGCCTAACCATGACTACCTCATACAGGATGCATTACTATAATCAATATCATTAACATATATAGGCATAAAACCTTTCTACATTCCAATATTCACATGGTATGAGGTCTCTTACCTGGACCAATCCATGGAATCTGTCATAAGCAAACTCTTACCTGCATGGGTCGTACTTACACCCATACCATGACCACCTTGGTTGGTCCTTTGCAGGAGATTGCAGCATTTGCTCACCAACTTTTGTTATGGACTCGTTGCCTTATCCCTTCTCCATAGGGTTGCTGGTCTCATTCCATCAGCATCAGCAACACATTCATCCGGGTCCATGTCATCATTGGTTTTCCCACTAATACCAACATCAAAGTAATGATCATCATTAGTGGTACATTATATATATTTTCCAATATTCTCACCAATCATGCAATATCCTATGCATGCAATACATATCCTCATGCATTTCAAGCATAAACTTAGGAAATGTAGTTAAAGTCAGCAAGATAGGGTTTAATGAAAACTTCCCTTTCAAGTCCCTCATCTTCTCATGGAATTCCTTTTCCACACAGCAGCTGGTTGACTTCACAGTCCTTGCTGCCCCTGGGCATGCAACTGTCCAGATTTTTCCATTTGATAACAGCGGCCATCATTAGCACTTTGCTGCTTCATGCTCAGATTCCAGTCACTTATCCTTGCTCCTTGGTGGATAAGCTTTCCAACGCCTATTCACACGCGTCATTCCGACCTCGGATGTGAAAACCACACCCCTTCTCAGAATGAAGATTTTCACCAAATCTTTGCATTTTACACACAGCTGCATTTTGGACTGGGTGCCAACTTCAGCCAGCTTCAGCCACCTTGAAAATCTCATTTTCAATGCACCATTCATCCTTTATGAATTTTGGGTTTTACTAAATTGCCCAAAACATGGAATAACTGTCTCAAGGGACGACGGGGGTCAAGGGGGCAGCGCCCTCGTTTTTTTTGTTTTGTTTTTTTTTTTTTTTTGTAAAACTATGATTTTCACGCAATCTGGCGCATTAGCTCGCTGCCATTTTTCTCCTTATCATCCTTGAAATTCACTGAAAAACAGCTGAAAAATCCCCCTGAAAACAACTGAAATTGGCTAGGAAATCTCACGGAAAACCCCAAATTTGCTCCCTTGCAGAATCGGCCCTCACTTCATCTATCCATCCGATGCATCGGATCCCGGAACCATCATCACATCCACTGAATCAGCTCTCCAACCAATCTCCCTTCCACCGAATTGGCTCTCTGGAAGCTCTAACCTTCCGCAACGGCGGCTCTCCGGGAGTTTCAACCCTTCCGCAACTGCGGCTCCCCGAAAGCTCCAACCTTCTGCAACTACGGCTCCTTGGAGGCTTCAATCCTTTCGACGTCCGCTCGTTTCCACATCGGGCGTCGGCTGACTCTTAGATCGGAAGTCGGATTTCTTTTGCTTCCGCAACGGCGGCTCACCCAGACCCTTCCTTCTTCTGTAGAATCGGCGACCGAAACCTTTCCGCAGCCGCAACGGTGGACGAAAAACTCCACCAACTCGTCTGCAACAGCGAACTCCCGCTTCGCCGGCTCGTCCACTTTGACACTTGCAACTTCGGATGTCGGCAGAATCTCGTAACATCGGATGTCGGACCATTCTCCCTTCCAATCACTCCAACACTTAGACGAATTTTATTCAAAGGTTCCCTTCGTCGGCAATCGGATGACTCTCACATCGGATGCAGGATTGCTTCGCCGTCCGCAACGGAGGACAAGAGAATTTACCAATCCTTCTGCAACGGCGGAAGTTCAATTTCTTCAAGGGCCCAACCATTCCATACTTAGCCGAATTCTTTCTACGGCGTCGATAATCGGACGGATCTCGAGTCGGATGCGAGATTGCTCCGCCATCCGCAACGGCGGCACTTCTGGAATTCGTCCGTAACATCGGAGGTTAACTCCGTGGACCCTTCCGCAACAGTCGGACGAGAAAATTCACCCACTCATCTGCAACGGCGGACTTTAACTTTTCCAGTCCCTCCGCAACGGTGAAATTGCACTTCCTCCAGTGCTCCGACCGCTCAACACTTAGGCGATTTTTTTCTGAATTCGTTTTCCCACTGCTATTCTGCTGGACATAGAGGGTAATTTTTCCCTCTATCAGTGGCTCTTTCTTGGCCCATAGAGGCCCATTGTTGCAACTTAGAGCTCTGATACCACTCTGTCACGTCCCCATCCCTCAGACCGGCGAAGAGGAGGCGACCGACACATCAACACAGCCGGGAAAACAACCCATGAACATAAACTTCAAATGAAATCAATGCCGGAATTAAACATACACAGATGCATTTATCTTCAATCATACAGCGGAAGCACACATACTCATAAACCAACACTCAACAAGATCATTATAGTTCATTTAACATCAATATAATTTGTAGAGATGAAGTATAGACATCAGACTTATCTTTTGATGAAGAATTCACCCTCAACCAGCTACGTCGCTGCAACGTTCCACCCAACCATAGGTCATCTTGCTCATCAATCTCTTAGCAACGCTGCCACCCCCGAGCTGGGCATGATTCCTCTGGAATAAGGGTCAATTACAAGCTTATACATAGCCAAGGGGCACAAACAGCAAACCAACACAGCTGGGTTTCACAGGCTTTCAACAGACAAGCCAAGCCAGCACAGCCTGAAGGCTAACCATTGCACTCAGGAAACTAATTAGCTATCACAACTTAAACAGGGAAAATGAACTCTGAGTCATTATTGGCCCTATCGTGGCCAAAATGACTCTCAGGTGAATTCACAATAGCTCCCAGTATGTAAGGAAGACCACAATGACCACAGCCACAACGTGGGAAAACACAGTCTGTCCTGGGCAACGAAACCACCAAGAAAACGTATACAGACCACGCTGGGGAAGAAATTACAGTCTCCCAGCCCATGGGTGAGCGTGAGCAACAATGAAAAACCCAAAATCAGCCGGTGGGGAAGGGATACGACCACATCATTTGCAAATCCGTGGAGAAATAAACTATGTGGGTAAAACCCAGAAATTTCTGTGCGTGAGACCAAAAACGGGAAAAGAATTCTCTGCGTGAGAATGCCCAGCAAATAGAGAGGACGCGAATTTGTAATTCGTGGGTGCTCAGCAACTCGTAGAGCCAAGAAAATGTCTGCGTGAGACCAAAACGCCAAGAGCCTGTGCGTGAGGAGAAAAATAGACAAAATCTTGGGGAGAGTGAACTGACCAGGGAAGAGTGCGTGAGGGAGAAGAATGGGAAGACATGGGTGGAGTGGGCAAGTGGGTAAGGCTGACAGCCTGCCACAACCACCACCACTTTAGCAATAACTCCCCCAACCACCAGCTGAAACATTAAAGAGGTTAACAAGGGAAGATGGAAAATAAACAAGGTGACAAAACTTGGGTTTTTCCCCCATAACCAAGGTTTGACATCCCCCACCCCTTATCCTTTGGAACCATGCCCTTTTCATTCAACGTTGCACTGTTGTAGCTGGTTGTGGTTTATTTTATTTGATGTGCGTATTTACATGATGTCAAATTATAATGTGCCCGATAGCACGACATACCATCGGCAACTACCCCTATTGCCGAAACATACACAACCAAATCAATGGTGGGGCTTTTGCCTTGAGCTCCTCACCACGATTAATTACAATATATACATCACGCAAACGGGGTCAAAACCGGGGACATTACAGACAATTCTTGCATGACTGATTCAGACGAAGGCCTAGAGAATTGGTAGAATATACTTTATGAGCTACATGGACATCGATGTGCAAGAATTACCAAGTCTATCAGATGGGTTGGCTCACAGAAAAAGATATTACCTACTTTTGATGGCTTGACAGACCCAGAAAATTTTATTGAACAATTCTCAGAGCAAGTACCAGATTCACAGAAAATGGAGACTCTAGATTCAGTATTCAGAGCCGCAACTGCCAAATGGTGGAATGGTCATAAAAATTATATTCATAGTTGGAGAGCTTGTCAAAATTTTCTTCACCTAAGATTCATAGATCAACCTTAGGAGGTACGAAGCAGATTTAATGGTAAGACTAGCCCTCAGGAACATTTGGAGCAGTGTTATGAAGCATGGAAGCATGTACCTTGTCAAGAATGGGTACATAGGTTTGTACACACTCTCGAACCTGTAGCAAAGAACTGGTATGCAGAGGTTGAGCTTCTCCATGTTACTGTAAGTTGGGTTATCCTTATTGATAGTTTTGTGCTCACATTTTCTATTAATGAGGATTGCCCTGCTTCAGATGAAGCTTTTAGGGTGATCCATACTAAGGTGTTTGATGATAAAGAAATAGCTAAGCACCAACCTGATTGGAAGGAACAAGAAGCTAATGCAGTAGAATGCTATAACCTCACCATTGATGAAGACTATGACCCTCGCAACATTAATATTCCTGAGTCAGAAGGACACTGCGAAGTACATGGACCAGTAGTCGAATCACCTGAAGTAACTCAGCCCTTGAAAACAAGGAAAGTAAACATTGGATTAGAAGAAATGCCTAAGTACGCTACCATTGGAGATTATTGGGATGAAGAAATGGTGAGCAAAGTGACTGAACTCCTCCATGAGTATCAGGACTTATTTCCAACGAAGTTCTCAAAAATGAAAGGTATCCTTGGTGATATAGGAGTGATAAAAATCCCTTTGAAAGCTGATGCAAAGCCTGTGAAGCAGTTCCCTTATAGGCTGAATCCTAAGTATAAAGAAAAAGTCAGGATGGAGCTAGATAAGATGCTCGTTGTAGGAATCATTGACCCTATCAAAGAGTCGAATGGGTCAGCCCTATTGTGGTACAAGAAAAGAAGACCAAGGGAGAAATCAGAATCTGTTTTGATCTGAGGAAGTTGAATGATGCCTGTTTAGATGATCACTCCCTTTACAGATGAAGTTTTAGACAATGTCAGAGGTCAAGAGGTCTATTCTTTCACTGATGGATTTTCAGGTTACCATCAAATCAGAATTGCTCCAGAGGATCAACATAAAACAATCTTCGCTCCAGAAATGGGATCTTTTCAGTATACTATTATGCCCTTTGGATTGAAGAATGCACCTGCTATGTTTTCCAGAGTAGTCATATCTGCATTTAAGGAATTTATACATAAGTTCTTGGAAGTTTACTTTGATGATTGGACCATCTTTGGGTTATTGAAAGATCATATAGCCAGTTTAAGACTTATGCTGGATAAATGTAGACAACATTAGATCTCATTGAACCTGAAGAAGTGTATCTTTTGTGCACCTTTTGGAATTCTGCTAGGTCACATTGTATGCAAGCAAGGACTAATGGTGGATCATGCGAAGATAGCCATTATTGTGAACTTAACACCTCCGAAGTCTGTTAAGAAACTTCGCACTATGCTTGGTCATACTGGATATTACAGGAAATTCATTGAAGGATATGCTCAGATTACAGCCCCTATGGAAAAGAAATTGAAGAAAGATATTAAGTTTGAATGGAAACCTGAATGTCAGGAAAGCTTGGATATTTTCAAAGAAAAGATGGTAACTGCCCCTATCTTAGTATTCCCTGACTGGAATAAGGAGTTTCATGTTCATGTCGATGCATCTTCCATTGCTTTAGGTGTAGTATTGGCTCAGTCAAGTGAAGGTAATATTGATCACCCTATTGATTTTGCAAGTAGAAAATTGTCCACAGCAGAAAAGAATTATACTATGACAGAATGAGAAGGTCTAGCTATGGTTTATGCTTTGCAGAAATTTCGACATTATTTGTTAGGATCTCATTTTAAGATGTTTACTGACCATTCTTCTTTGAAGTATTTGGTTAACAAGCCTGTGTTAGGTGGAAGGATATGCAGATGGCTGATTTCATTTCAGGAATATGACTTTGAGATCATAGTTAAGCCAGGAAGACTTAACCTGGAGCCTGACCACTTGTCGAGGCTCGAGTCAGGAGAAGAACCCATTAGTTTAGACAAAGGTCTTCCTGATGCCTAGTTATTTTCCATCCAGATGGTTGATGACTATTTTCAGGATATTGTTCAGTACTTGTCTATAGGTTTTGTACCCTCTGAGATGACAACACAATAGAAGAAGCAGCTGGTGGTTAGAGCAGCTAACTTTACCTTGATAGCAGGACAACTATATAAGATGGGACCAGATGAAATACTGCGCAGATGTGTCCTGGAGCATGAAAGGCCATTGGTTTTGGCTGAGGCACAATCTGGAGCAGCAGGAGGTCATTATGCAGGAAAAGATACAACACAGAAGATTCTGACAGCTGGATTGTGGTGGCCTATGATTCATAAGGATGCAAGAGAGTATTCCCACAGCTGCGATATCTGTCAGAGGACAGGAAAACCATCCAAGAGGGATGAGATGCCTCTAGTTCCATAGGTAAATTTACAAGAATTTGACAAGTGGGCTATTGATTTTGTTGGAAAAAACAATCCCCCTGCAAAGAAATCTGGAGCAAGATACATTATTACAGCAACTGATTACCTTACTCGTTGGGCCGAAGCTCAACCAGTCAAGGACTATAGCACTGCTATAGCTACGAAGTTCATCTTTGATAATATCTTGTCAAGGTTTGGATGTCCTAGAATTCTTATGAGTTATCAAGGATCACATTTTCTAAATAAGACTATTGAAGCATTGACCAAAGAATTTCAAGTATATCATCAGAAGAGTACTTCTTACCATCCTCAAGAAAATGGAACTATTGAATCCTTTAATAAGATTCTTGAATACACACTGACGAAGGTTTGCAATGTTAATAGAAATGATTGGGATCTTATAATTCCAACAGTATTATGGGCTTATAAAACCACTTGCAAGAAGTTGACAGGCCACACACCTTTTAGGCTGGTATATGGATAGGAAGCAGTTATGCCCATGGAGTACATTGTTCCTAGCCTCAGAATATCTGCCTTCATAGAGATGGATGATCCAACAGTGTTGAATGAAAGGCTGGCGAGGATATTGGAACTAGAAGAAGACAGATTCATTGCAGGGTTCTAGCAGCAAGTGCATAAAGCTAGAGAAAAAGCATGGCATGATAGACACATTAAGAAGAAGCATTTTTAGAATGGTGATCTTGTGCTCTTGTACGACATTAAATTGATGAAGTTCCCAGGTAAGTTCAAGACACATTGGAAAGGACCATACATAGTTCAGAAATTTACCAATGGTGGCGTAGTTCAGTTAGCTAAATTGAATGGAGAAATTTTTCCCTCCATGGTGAATGGAAGTAGACTAAAGAAGTACAGGGACAAGCCTGTACCCCCTGATAAGAAGTAATACCAAGAAGAAGAGTCTAAATACCAAGAACAGTTGAAATTGGGTACTAGACTATAATAAAGCTGTTCTCAGAGAGCTTTAGCAGATTGTTGAAAAATTTATGAAGTGTCGAAGGTTGGGGAAGAAAATTATGTCGTGGCTCGAAGTTCGAAGTTCTGTTGAAGCTTATGTCAGGATGGGTCGAAGGTCAATATTGTGTTGAAGGTCCTTATTGTGGTGAAGCTAAATTTAGTGGTCGTGCCGAAGAAGAAAGGTGTGTCAAAGCTTTAAATGTGACCATTGAGAAAAATCAGATTTGGCGGCGCCGGTACGTTAACTGCATTAACTTCCTGTAATGATGAGATTTTGGGAAATCTAGCAACGTTTGGACAAGACCTATAGCCGCTCTGTTAGATTTGGTGTCTTTAATGCACAATTATGGTAGATTTGGTCATTGGATTCTATAAGAAGACACCCAGACCTGCGAATTTCGCATTACGCATTTTCCTGAGTTAAGTCCTGTTGCCACCTTTCACACACCTGGGTCACGTGGCAGAAATCTTCAAGCCACTCGATGTGTCCTTGGGGGAATGTCTCGAGTCAAGGCTGTCACCTTGTTCTTGACTCCTCCGTTTAGGCTCAACTCCTAACGAAGCAAAGGGGGATAGACCCTATTAAGTTACTAAGGATAATTACTTAGTGTTGTGATGTTAAACTGACTGAGTTACTTAGGAGTTTGGAATTTAATTATAGATAATCAAAGATGGCAAGATATAAAAGATGAACACATGAAAGCACAATGCTGAGACACAATATATATATATATATATATATATATATATATATATATATATATATATATATAAAGGAAGAAAATAACCAGTGCCTTAGAATGGAGTCAAAAAATAGAAACAATGTACTTGCGCGTGCTTGGAGTGAGTGTTTTGCAATTTCCTCTTGGTATGTTTTAAGTTAAAATTGAAGTGTGAGTTGATTAAAATTAGGCAAAGGGGGGACTCTAGATATACCCTAGAGTACTTGGAGCATGTCCAAAACTAAACCTTCACAGCTACCCGCAAGGAATGTGTGGGCTGAAATGGAGTCTCTGGGGCTATTGTTCATAATGCACCCGTTAGGGTGTGACAGAGATCGGCGCCTCGAGGTCACTTTTCAGAATTTCCTGCTTCCTTTGGGTATTTTTCCACCGTAAAGGTTTGATCTAGGTGTTGGATTTTCACTTGATGGTTTATCAGTTGGGGAGAGTGGGTCCTGATTATACTAGTCAGCCAAGTGCTTTTGATACAAATTGATTGATCAGACAAACCGCATCCAAGTGCAGAGCATACACACTGGAGTCTTGTCAATTTTAGTAAGTTTTAAACTGGGTGTTCTTGTTTAAAAGAAAACCCTCCAGGAACCTCTTTCGATCCAAGTGGATCTCAATCGGGGAATCGAGGAGGGGTTAATTTTATAATTTATGATAAATAAATGATGAAAAATAAAACATATCCACAATTCTACTTTTCTAATTAGTCCTACCACGAATCTCTTTCCCCTTTCGGGTCAATTGGGAAATCGTGGTGTAAGTATTATGATTACTTTGAAAAAAAAAAGTGGAATATGAAATTAATAATAAAATCAAGTATACTACCCTGCAAATTATATCAATGCTAGTTTAAAAAAAGAAATAAGCATAAAGCGACGAAAAGGACACCGACGCAAACCCCCCTAGGGGGGATGGGGAATGGGCTCGAAAGAGCCTATTTCAAAATTAATTTTATTTATTATTGGTAACAACATCAGTGAAGTGAAATATCAGAAACTTCTTGGTCCTTATATAGGCTGAAACCAAGATCTTACAACTTTGCAAAAATTTTAAGATTTTAGTGAAGAGGGAGAACCCTGGGGGGATTTGAACGCTCCTGAGGCCACTTCGGACAGCAGCTTCCTTTATTTTCTATCCAACCTTCTAAAATAAAGTGAGAATTTTAGAATAAAATACAACCAAAATCACTTTAAGAGTACCTTTGGATCAGCCTACCTTATCTCAAAAAAAATGAAGTTAAAACTAGCTAAACATGCGAAAAAGGAACCAAGGAAAGAAAGCTTTCCTTGGGATATTGGATTTTTGTTTGTGCAGCCAATGAAATATGCACTGATATTGCAAAATATTAAATTTTATAACAGCGAAATAAAATCTAATGCATGCGATCTACAAGTTTTCTTTAAATTTTCATGCAAAAAGACGATTTCCCTAAAGCTAGATCTAGAATGCTTATGAAACGTTTTTAAGTGAAAGATATAGAATATAGGATTTGAAAAGATAGATATATGTTGGAATTACTTTTAATATTATATATCTAATCAAAATAAAAGCTACGAATAGAGTAACCGGGTAAAAATGTTGATTTTTTGTAGAAATGGGAAGAAGAGGAGAGAAGGTCGGATCATTGCTTGAATGGAACAAGCTAAAAGGAGGACCTTTTGTGGAGTGCTGAGGGAAAAAATATTGATATTATTGGATAGGAATGGCATCAATATATATCCACACCTTCATCCAATCGGGAACCTGCAACTAAATAACACAAGCCTGCACACACCTCGTGAGATTTGGATATAGATGTATAAAGCAGCAAAAATGAAAGATCATGCAAAAATAACATTATTTAAGCATAGAAATGAAATTTTTGAGCATAGATCATATGGATAAACAAGATCAAGCAATCTATATTTCCTACTTTACCCCTTACTAGATTGAGCCGAATCCTTGAATCCAGAACACAGAAGCAGCACAGGATTTGGCAAGAGATTGCAGCTACCACATCAGCAGCATAACACTGAGAATCCACACATACACATGCACTACACAGTATAACCTCCAAAGCTTCTTTATTCATAAATGATGATCAAATATAGAGTTACAATGGCAATCCCTTCAGTCCAGCTCTAACTAGCTTGGAAGAGGCTGCTATGCTTGGATATATACAAAAACCAGGAGATCCAACCCAGGGGGCACAAATACAAAGGATATTGTTGGGATATAGGGAAGACCCGGGTTTTATACCATTCACTTCATACCAACAAAAGACCCACAGTGTTGGCCCTTTCGGCAACAACCTACAAACAGGTTGCAGTCTCACCCGAAATAGCTATGGGATGCCGCAGAATCAGGTTTCTGCAAGCAGAAGAGGGATATTACAGTACCTTTAGCCTTTAATAATATATATTCATATAACATAGAGCTTAAACATTCACATATATAACTTCGCAGCTAAATAAACAGACAGTGACTTGCTTAACCCTTTACTGGGAATTCATAGCGAAGTTATTTAGTTAGTAGTGATCTTAGTTATCAGATATATATTTATTAATGCATGAAAGAACAGAACATAAATAACACAAAGAACCACAACACTAGATATAACGTGGTTCACCCCCAGTGTAGGGGCTACGTCCATGGAACTGTGTTTTATTCAACTCTTTACTAAAACCACACTTCTGATCTACGCACTCAGCTTCGTATCCTTTCAAGTCCTTAAATTCGCACACACAGCTATAGGCCTCTGTGCACACAGCTGCAAATTTCCTTAATCACCCAAAACCCTCTGCGCACACAGCTACAGAGGTCGTCCATGCACACAACTGGGACTTAACCTTCTTACATATAGGCCTTAGCTTCGCATCAATTCATCTTACATCAAAAAGTCTAAACTGACTTCTTTACAAGAGTGCTTATTTATGGTGCACTTATTACAAAAACATGGGCTTAAACCATGGGCACCCCGAACCCTAAACCCTGGATTTAAGCCATGGGTTTATTACAAAATAAGGTTTTTACTCAACCCTGACACCCCTAATACTATTTTGAGTTGTAACTCCACTTACACTTACCACAAAAACCGAGGAGTTACCAAAATTAGGGACCGTTAAGGTGTGCGCCCCAACATGCCCCTAAGACTCACTAGTGGCCCGTCCCGGGTCACTGTACTACTCCTCTAGTAGGCAAACTTTGTCAGCGAAGATAGTGAACTATTTGTTGAGGGAACGCATGATGTTGTCAGCTGCTTGTTCTTTTTCAATCAACTCCTGTAATGCTGCGGTGGAAGCTTCGCTGGTCTTTTGCTGCGCAAATGCGTCGTATTCCTTCAGAACTTTGAGTTGGGTGTCCACAGCAGTACTCAACTCGAAATCTTGGTTGATAAGTGGCTGCATAGAAATTTCTACTTCTATTGCTTTTTCTCGGCATGACTCGATTTATTGCTGGAGTTCATTGCTCCACTTTACCTTGAGCATTTTCTCCATAGGTGGCAGATTCTTGATTTCGGCCTTTACTGTATCCAACTCTATCTGTCACTGCCTAATGGTTTCTTGCAACTGTCTGACTATGGGATGTTCCTATAGGGTGGTCCAAGCCTCAACACTGTCTTCTAGCAACTTTGCTGCGCTGCTCACAGTATCCGAGATTTTTGCTGCGGAGGCCTGAATGTCTACTCGGCATTGCTCCTTGACCTCTGGTGGGATCTCCGAGTTGAGGCGGAGTTGAAGCTCTGTAATCTGGGCCTCATGTTCAACTTTGAGCTTCTCTATTTCACTATGAGACTGCTATGCGTAGTCTTTCATCCTGGCTAATCTTTGTTCTGGTTCTTCCACCCGCTGTACGTCGAAGTCAGGAAGACTTCGACATGCCTCATCCAAGACTCGTACCAAGGTAATGCGCTTATGTTCTACATCCCTCTTTCTCTGCTCCGCTGCCTCCAGCTGCATGGCGAAGCCCTGCTGCTTACTTATGGAATTTTCCAGCTGTATTTGTGAATATTGGTCATGTGCCTGGATTTCTTTCATAATTGCTAATTGACAGAGATGTAGCTCCGTCATGGACATCTTAGTGTAATCAATTCCAACCTTCCCACTGATTTATGAACAAGACGCTACATCTGTTAATATGAGGGTGACGCTCGACACTTGGCCTTTGTTGTCTCTGGCTGGCCACTGCCTGAGGTCTGGTGGAACGCTTACGGGGACAGCGCTTGCTGAGGTGCTAGGCAGAGATTTTTCTGTAAAGTCCTTCAACTCCAAAATGTGTTTTGTTACACCGGTGATGGCATGCAGTTGCGTAGCTGCAAATTCTGACCATTTCTTGGTGAGAACTTCTGTGGACCTTGAGAGAGCCTGATCCGGATTCTCACTTGTCAGGATGGGCTCCTCATCAATATTCTTGTCCTTCGACGCCTTCGTTTTCTTTCAGGACTGGGGTTTGTTCACTTCCTCCGGCTCTAGCATCTTGCGCTTATCCTGCTGACTAGGGTCTGAAATAATTTTAACTGATTTGTCTTCTTCTTCGTCATTTCCATCATCTCCATCCTGGTCTCTTTCACTCTGCTGCGAATTAGTTTGTTTTGCACTGTCTTCAGGGGGGTCTTGGTGCTGTGTATGACTAGGTTCTGCGCCTAGATTGGTAACTGGGGGAACTAGAATGGAGGGTTTTTTTCCTGCGTCCTTCAACCACTCCACTTGCCACTGTTAAATGACCGTAAGGATGTCATCTTTGGTCACTACATATGGTAACTTAAACCATTGATTCTTTTGATCCACACGGGCCTGGATGAAAATATGATGCATGTCGGTGCTAAAATGGGATGCGCCATCGTATTAAGAGAATAACTCATTACTGAGCCAAGGGGTTTTCATGATCTCATACGAGATACTCATCATATAAAAGGCACATACACAATTGGTTAGCTACTGTAGGGTTTTATCCTGGGAAACCCATAGAGAGGCGTACCTCACTGCGCCAGGTAAGTCCAGAGGTATAGCAGCAAACTGCGCCTCGATAGGTTCTTGCCATCCTACCAGGGCGATAAGGAATATCAACCAAGAATAGTGAAAGGGCCTACATTTCTCCTGCATGTCGCGAACGTATTCAAGGAATTCCTTCGCAATATATGTTGCCTAGTTGTAACTGTAGCCTTTGGCACAGTTCGCAACAATTCTGATAACTAGGGCAGGCACTTCATATGGTCTGCACTTTCGCATGAGATTTCATGCTAGAAGCTCAACTGCAAAGTGAATATTATGTTGTTGAATTGCATAAGTGTGATATCCTCATTTTCCTTTTTTCAGGCCGAAGCGCTCCTTCATGCTTTGCGCGAGCTTCGTATCCTCATGCTTTGAAGGAAATTAGGTCCCCGAATCAGGTCTCGCTATTGGTAAGGCCGTGATCCTATGAACGAGCTCACCATTATTAGGAATTTTCTTGTCTTCTATCCATAGGTAGCTGTCATGTACTAATGCCAGCAGCTGTTTGATCACTATGGTCACCTGTGTGCTGCGACCTAAATAGGGAACATCGAGCATCTTTAGCAGACCCACTTGATCTAAGCTAGCAGGCCACTGTTTTACTTCCAGCAATGTCACATTAGTCTCTGGGTATTTAACAAAATGCAAGTATTGGGATGGGGTGAACTATGGAAACTTTCCATGGTCATTCGTGTCATGGTCGGCATACTTAAGCCTATCTATTTTCCCTATCATGGTCCCGACTAGCTGCACAGTTGGGGGCAACGAAGGGGTGCGTAATGTGAATTTCTTTAGTCACCGAGGTGGCTGGACTCCTGGTCGAACTGGTGGAAGATACAGTGGATGCTTCAGTGCAATATTCTCATCTTCTGCAGGTGGGGCCTCTGCTGAACCAGAAAGCTACATATTGGGATCTTCTCGTGTTTTCCCTGATTGCTTGTGTCGGTCTTCGTTGCGTTTAGAACGTACTTCCAGCTTAAACTTCTTCCAGGAAGAGTGTGTCTACATTGGCTGAGTCGGCGGTGGGGGATTTTCTTCACGGGGAGCAGATGCAGGTGGTTGGTGGAAAAGGTTCGGCAACCCTATCTGCTCAAACTCTCGCAATAGTTCCTGGAACTTACGATCAGCGGACATGGATGCAATTGTAAAACTTAAGAATCTGAAGAATGCGAACCTTGCGGGTGTGGGTGTCTTCTTATAGAACCTATCCCCAAAATATGTCATATTTGTGCATTGATGGCACCAATTCTGACAAAGATCTTGTCCAAACGGTGGTAGATTTGCCAAGATTGCATTAATACAGGTAGTTAATACAGAGAATGTACCAGTGACGCCAAATTTGATTCTGTTTACCGGTCGTTTTTTAAGCTCCGATAGACCTTTCCTTCTTCGGCACAAGCAGTAGCTGTGGCTGCGCTCTAATACGGACATTCGACACCTCTGGACACCCCATGCGACACGGATTCGAGCTTCGACCCACAACAAAATGCCATCCACAGATTCCATGATTCCTGTTATTTCCAGGAACTGCCTGAGACATAAGGCCCAACACTCATGGAGAAGTTGGGTTGCTATGATTGCTGTGTCTCCATCCCAATAATCTCCACTGGTAACATACTTAGGCTGGTCTTCTGATCCAATGTTGACTGTCCGCATCTTTAGGGGCTGAGTCACTTTAAGGGCTTCGACTGCTGGTCCTTGTACGTCGCAGTATTCTTCTGACTCAAGGATACCAATATTGTGCAGATCATCATCCTCGTCAATTGCGAGGTTATAATATTCGACTGCATGAGCTTCTTGTGTTGTCCAATCAGGCCAATATTCTACTATTTCTTGAGCATCCAATACCTTAGTGTGGACCAACCTGATAGCTGCATCTAAAGCTGGAAAAACTTCATTAGTAGAATAGTTAAGCACAAAAATATGAACAAGAGGATCCCAACTTACAGTATCCTGGTGAAGCTCAGCCTTCGTGTACCAGTTATTTGCTATTGGTTCCAAAGTATGTATAAACCTATGTACCCATACTTCTTGAGGTACATGCTGCCATGCTTCGGAGCACTGTGCCAAATATTCCTGAGGGCTAGTCTTCCTATCAAACATGCTTTGCACCTTCTGGGGTTGATCCATAATTCTCGGGTGAAGAAACTTCTGATGAGCTTCCCAACTAGGACTGTTCTTCTGATGGTCATTCCACCATCTGGCTACTGTGGGTTTGAATACTAAATCCAGAGTCTCTCTTTTCTGTGGATCTGGTATCTGGTCTGAGAATTGTTCAATAAACTATTATGGGTCTGACAAGTCATCAAAATTAGGTAGGACTCTTACCTGTGCACCAAGCCATCTAATAGATTTGGTAATTTTGGAACATCTATGTCCATGCAGCTCATAAAGTGTGTTCTGCCAGTTTTCTAACCCATCATCTGAATCCGTCAGGAAAGAGCTGTCACACTGCCAATCCATGATACCTTCAGCATTAGGATTAACATAATCTTCTTCCTTAGCTATGATATTGTAGATGTGGTCCAAAGCATCTTGTTATTCATCTCTCACTGGCTCTATGTATCTCTCTCCTTGAGAAGGGTCCAATGGGACTATGACTCTCATTCCTTTCCCTTCGAAAGTCATTTGTCTCTTCTTCAGGTTGATGACTGCATCATTATCTATTTCCCATTCAATGCCTATTAGTGCGGGATAGGGATTGTTGTCATCAATTATTTCAATTACCTCAAAGTCAGCTAAGGTACTGACTCCATCAATATCTACTGGTACACTAGGGAGTCTTCCTAGAGGCACAATTTTCTGTTGATTGGCTAATCTCAACTGTATAGGGGACCAATCAAGGGTAGGTTTTCCTATTTGTTCCCAAGTTTGCTTAGTTAATACATTTACCTATGATCCTAGGTCCAAGATAACAACAGTCATATCATACTCTCCTATCTGAGCATTCAATCTCATTTCCCTGCCAGTCCTCCTGACTCTATCAACAGCTTTTGCCTGACCAGAACTTTGCTGAGGGTCGCAGGAAGCAATAACTTTCTGCAACTCACTTAAAGCATTCTGATTTCTTACGAGTTTCAGACAACTCTGTAAAAAGGAGGATAGTGTACTTACTTTGTCTATTGAAGCTTCTCGCGTCTGCGACTGCTTCTGAGGATGTTGCGCAGGTATTACTGATGTGTTGGGGTCAGCAAAGTCTCTCGTGGCTGCCATCAATGTCTCTTTTTCTCTGTCGACATCAAGTGTAGGGATTTTTTCTGGGGCCTTCCTAACCCAAGCCTCGGTAGGCTGTTTCTCCTTGTTCTGCACTTCCGTCGTAGCTCCACTCCAGGTAACAACATTAATGGCTGGGGCAAGTCTTTGCTCTACATAAATCATCTGAATATTCTGAGTAGGGACACGGTTTCTTTCCTGAATCTTAGCTATCAATTGAGGGCACTGCTCTATCACATGATCTACTGCTCAAAAATACTGACATGTCGTAGTTGGGTTCCGACAGTCTCTCGCTAGATGCCCGGCCTGGTTACAGTTGTAACACACCACCTATCCTCTTCCTCTTCCGGCCATACCACCTCGACCACGACCTCCAAAAGCACCTCTACTTGCTGCACCACCAAGGTAACCATAGCCATCATTGCTCTGTGCCTCATTTTGTACTCGATAGGTGTCGTAGGGGCGTTCTCGCATGAGGTCATAACTGCAACACTCTTCTTCATTATGGCCTACGGACTTACAGAATTTACAATAGGAGTTCTTAGTTACTTGCCCATATCTCTGTAACAGATAACAGTCTTCAGGTCGATGCTGGCCTACTGTTCTGCAGAGCTCACAATATAGGACTTGCGGGTCAAACATGTTTGGCGCACCAATATTCAGGTAATTTCTTACCACAGGACACTATTCCTTGGCATGACCTTCTGTCCAACATTGTGTACACCAAACCTCTTTGCGACCGATTTTTCCTTTCTTCATATCGCGTAGCTCCAGAGCCATCGCTGCCAACTGCACTTGGATTTCAGTGAGACCATAATTGTCTTCAACAGGAGCAGTTTCAAGCCTCATTGCGATTTCTAGAGCCTCCTGCTGGTCAGCAACCTTCTGTTGCATGAGTGGAGTTTTGATATGCGGTAGAAATGCTGCAATGAACCATTCCTTGTGCTGTGTAGGTCCAATGGTGAAACTGACTTGGTCTAGCAGAACTTTGAATCTTTGATCAAAGTCCCACACTGACTCATTGCGCCTCTGCTAAATCTCTTTCAATTCAGTGATACACTGTGACTCTAGTTTTGGCTTCTTAAATTCCTTTATCATTGTTGCTTTTATATCAGCCAATGCATGGTTCTGAGTGCTGAAAAACTTCATGAACCAGGTCAGAGCGTGGTCTCTAAAAGAAGTAACCAGCTACGCTCTTTTTGTATCTCGGTCCGTAATGGTCTTAGCAGTCCACACTGCTTCACATAAAAACCAGAACTGTTATGGATCCTCTGATCCAGTTCCTTTGAAAACAGGTAGCTTAATGTCATCATGCATGTGGGCGATAGTGGATCTAGGGGGGCAGGGAGGGGGATTGGAAGTAGGCGGGGGGGAACTTACTGGGGTATACTGACCTGTGACAGGAATTCTCAGGCTAGGGTGACTTTCATACTATGACAGGTTCTCAGGGATAATAGGTTTCCAACATAAGGGTTTCCAACAGAAGGGGTTTCTTCAGGTTCTGAATCTACGGGATTTACAGGGGAATACTCAGTATGCTAACCCTGGGAGTAGGATCTAAAATCCCTCTTGTACCTTTTTCCACTTCGCATCAAACTGCTTTGCTCGTCGAAGGTATTTTCACTTGCAAACATAGGTTAGTAATACCAAAT
>LPNX010209182.1:689821-705358 GCA_001517045.1 Pseudotsuga menziesii | reverse complement strand
GAAGCTTAGTATTAGCAGAGATCTTATATTATCAGATATATTCAGTTTAATGCATGAAAATGACAGAAACAGAAACAACACAACAAAAACACAACACCACATATAACATGGTTCACCCCCAGTGTAGGGGCTACGTCCACAAACTGCGTTTTATTCCTCTTTCCTCAAAACCACAGTTTATCTGCGCACACAGCTGCAGATTTCTTCTTCCTTTTGACAGCCGCGCACACAGCAGCAGGCTTCTGCGCACACAGCTGCGGATCTTTCTTTCCTCCTTACAAAATCCCTCTGCGCACACAGCTGCAGAGGTCGTCCACGCACACAGCTGGGACTTGTCCTTTCCTTACAAAATCCGATCTTACTTGCCTTATCTTTTCTTACATCAAAAAGCCTAACCTCTCTATTTTACATAAGCGCTTATTTATACTGCGCGGCTTTACAAAACCCTGGTCTTAAACCATGGGCACCCACAAAAACCCTAAACCCTGGATTTAAACCATGGGCTTATTACAAACAGAGAGGGTTTTTACTTACCCCGACACCCCTAAGACTATTTTGACCCATAGCTTCGCTTACAAATTTCCTAACTAACCGCGGAGTTACCCTATGTGGAATATGCGCCCCAACAATTTGCAACATAACAAGTGATTTCTTGGTGGAATTGTTCACAGGGTCTACAGCATGGAATTACTTCTTCTACCATGTTAGCTAAGTCTAACTAGCTTGGAATCCTAGGCTCTTGTTGAGGAAACTTCTTTTGATACATCTGATTCTCCCCAGGCTGAAAGTTCCTAGTTCTGTTATTTCTTTCCATTGTAATTATTATATTGTGCATAAGATTCAATTGTGCAGACTGATCTGCCATAAGTTGGTTTTGACTAGTAACCAAGTCTTTTATCATGTCTATTAAATTTTCCATGGGATCTTTAGAGGCTCCCTCTTCTTCTGATTCAAAGGCTTTTCCCTTTTCTTTGTTGTATGAAGTGTTTCCCCTAGTGTAACTTGGAATGTTGGATTTTCCTGAAGACTGCATATTCCTTTCTATTTTATCGGCCAATTCCTGAGCAGTTTTTAGATTGGTCGGCTCTTTGTCCCTTAACTGGTACCTCAAATCACCAGTGAAAGCTTTGATGTAAGATATGAGGATGGCGGCATCCCTTGGCTTGATTTCTCTAGGGAGGTCTGCAACCACACGCCTGAACTTAGTATTAAATTAATCAATGGTTTCATTCTCCATCTTCTTTATGTTATGGAGGGCAGCAAGTAGATGTCTTGGTTCTTTCTTTTCCCCCCATTTATTCTTAAAACCCTCTAGGAATTCACTAAGAGTTTTATATGAATCATCATCTAGGTCAAAGTACCATTCTTCAGCATCATCTTCCAAGGATAAAGCAAAGAGCATCATTTTGACATCGTCATGGTCATGGGCAGCATCATTGCAATAACTGACCAGGTGCTTTTCAAACTTTCAAAGGTGAGACTTGGTAGTGATCGCATTATTTCCCTGAAATATGGGGAGCTTCTTGATAGCATCTTTTGGAATGGCATGGGGAGCACCTGCTATCTGAGAAAAGTCAAGGGGTTTGAATAATTCCGTCATTTCTTGAGATTGGTGAACATGACTCTCTACAAATATGTGATGGATATCTGAGAGGGATTGGTCTCCTAAATATTCAAGGTTTCTATGACAAGTCTGCCTATTCAATCTTTCCCTAATAAACCTTTCGGGATCAGGGAGAGGATTGAATAATTGTCGGCAATTTTTTTGGGTAGAAATTCTTGAAGGGATGTTAGACAGTGGAGTCCCGAGATGGATCGAGTTTTAATTTTTATGTTTTTTAAATACTAGATCAATCAAAAGTTTTTATCATTTTAGTTCTTTAGAAAAAAGTTAAGCTAAGTCGTACTCAGGAATAAAAAGATTTATCCCCGGCAACGGTGCCAAAAAGTGTTGCCTCCTTTCACACACCTGGGTCACATGGCAAAAATATTCAAGCCACTCGGTGTGTCCTTGGGGGCAAGTCTTTAGTCAAGGCTGTCACCTTGTTCTTGACTCCTTCGTTTAGGCTCAACTCCTAACGGAGCCAAGGGGGGTAGACCCTATTAAGTTACTAAGGATAATTACTTAGTGTTGTGATGTTAAACTGATTGAGTTACTTAGGAGTTTGCAATTTAACTATAGATGATAAAATATGGCAAGATACAAAAGATGAACACACGAAAGCACAATGCTGAGACACAATATATATATAAAGCAAGAAAATAACCAGTGCCTTAGAATGGAGTCAAAAAATCGAAACAATGTACTTGCGCATGCTTAGAGTGAGTGTTTTGCAATTGCCTCTTGGTATGTTTTAAGTTAAAATTGAAGTGTGAGTTGATTAAAATTAGGCAAAGGGGGGAGTCTAGATATACCCTAGAGTACTTGGAGTATGTCCAAAACTAAACCTTCACGGCTACCCGCAAGGAATATGTGGGCTGAAATGGAGTCTCTGGGGCTATTGTTCATAACGCACCCATTAGGGTGTGATAGAGATCGGCACCCCGATGTCACTTTTCAGAAGTTCCCGCTTCCTTTGGGTATTTTGCCACCGTAAAGGTTTGATCTAGGTGTTGGATTTTCACCTGATGGTTTGTCAGTTGGGGAGAGTGGGTCCTAATTATACTAGTCACCCAAGTGATTTTGATACAGCTTGACTGATCGGACGAACTGCAGTCAAGTGCAGAGCATACACACTGGAGTCTTGTCAATTTTAGTAAGTTTTAAACTCGATGTTCTTGTTTAAAAGAAAACCCTCCAGGAACCTCTGTCGATCCAAGTGGATCTCAATCGAGGAATCAAGGAGGGGTTAATTTTATAATTTCTGATAAATAAATGATGAAAAATAAAATATATCCACAATTCTAGTTTTCTAATTAGTTCTACCACGAATCTCTTTCCCCTTTCGGGTCAATCGGGAAATCGTGGGATAGGTATTATGATTAATTTGAAAAAAAAAACAAAAAGTGGAATATGAAATTAATAATAAAATCAAGTATACTACTGTGCAAATTAAATCAATGCTATTTTAAAAAATAAATAAGCAGAAAGCGACGAAAAGGACACCGACGCAAACCCCCCCAGGGGGGATGGGGAATGGGCTCGAAAGAGCCTATTTCAAAAATAATTTTATTTATTATTGGTTACAATATCAGCGAACTAAAATATCAGAAAATTCTTGGTCCTTATATATGCTGAAACTAAGATCTTACAACTTTGCAAAAATTTTAAGATTTTAGTGAAAAGGGAGACCCCTGGGGGGATTTGAACGCTCCTGAGGCCACTTCGGACAGTAGCTTCCTTTATTTTATGTGAGACCTGATAAAATAAAAATAGAATTTTATAATAACATACACCCAAAATAACTTTAAGAGTACCTTTCGATCATCCTACCTTACAAAAAAAAAAATGAAGTTAAAACTAGCTAAACAGGCGAAAAAGGAACCAAGGAAAGCAAGATTTCCTTGGGATATTGTCTTGATGTTTGTGCAGACAATGAAATATGCACTGATATTGCAGAATATTAAATTTTATAACAGCGAAAGGAAATCTAATGCATGCGATCTACAAGTTTTCTTTAAATTTTCATGCAAAAAGACGATTTCCCTGAAGCTAAATCTAGAATGCTTATGAAACTTTTTTAAGTGCAAGATCTAGACTATAGGATTTGATAAGATATATATATGTTTTAATTACTTTTAATATTATATATCTAAGCAAAATCAAAGCTACGAATAGAGTAACCGGGTAAAAATGTTGATTTTTTGTAGAAATGGGAAGAAGAGGAGAGAAGGTCGGATCGTTGCTTGAATGGAACAAGCTGAAAGGAGGCCCTTTTGTGGAGTTCTGAGGGACAGATTCTTGAGCTTATTGGATATTAATGGTGTCAATATAGATCCACACCTTCACCCAATCGGGAACCTGCAACTAAATAACACAAGCCTGCACACACCTCATGAGATCTGGATATAGATGTATAAAGTAGCAAAAATGAAAGATCATGCCAAAATAACCTTATTTAAGCATATAACTGAAATTTTTGAGCATAAATCATATGGATAAACAAGATCAAGAAATCTAGCTTTCTTAGTTTATCCCTTACTATATTCAGCCGAATCCTTGAAGCCATATTACAGAAGCAGCACAGGATTTGGCAAGCGATTGCAGCTACCACATCAGCAGCATAACACTGAGAATCCACACATACACATGCACTACACAGTATAGCCTCCAAATATTCTTTATTCACAAATGATGATCAAAAACAGAGTTACAATGGCAATCCCTTCTATCCCGCTCTAACTAGCTTGGAAGAGGCTGCTGTGCTTAGATATATACAAAAACCAGTAGATCCAGCCTAGGGGGGTGCAAATCCCAAGGAGATAGACCAAATATGCTGATGGAGAGTCCATCAATGCCTGATCTATGTCTAGCTGAGGTAGATCTGAGTCTCATTGAGTGCAATTGTCAATCGAAGAGCTGATCTGACTTACACCTCAACCTGTTGACTGAAACATCCACCAAAACTCATCCAGATGAGAAAAAACGTGTTGAGGAGAGAGGGAGGGAAAAATTCCCCATAAAGGATGCTGAAGATCAACTCTGGATCTGATTTGAACACCTACTTCAGTCAAGGATTTGTTAGATCCAGTCAATCTACTTCATATCTGACTGATTTCAACCAAATCGGCTGAGAATCCACTGATCTATGATTTTCAATTTGCTCCATTATTCATCAATTTATTAATTAAAATAATCAATAATTGATTTTTGGGGCTTTCTGACTTGAGTGATGGAAAATCACTCAAAACTAGGAAATAGTGGGTCCATGGGTTTACATGATGCTCTTAGCTTGAAAATGAGCACCTACATGACTGAAACTTATTATTTGTCCCACTTTTATAACAAAATCAATTTTTCCAATTAAACTATTAAAAAATAGCCTAAGTTTTGGAAAAATTAAATTTTAATAAAAAACACTGAAAAAATAAAAAATTTAAAAAAGTTGAAAAAACCTAGGGGGACTTAGACATATTCATATGACTCAACCATGATGTCTAGCATGTTTATACATTGACACATAGACTCTAATAACCTCAATAGGCCTAAATGCCAAGCCAACCACCCCAACTTTGGAGGTATGGAGTGAAAAACTCAGAAATTATCAGCCTTTTATTCAACAACCAATAATAACGAAGGGAAGAAACACCCTGGGATAATCGGATTGACAAATAAAGTCTAAGAGACTGAGTCTTTTAGAGACACTATCATGCTAGAACATTTATTACAATTCCCCCATGGGGTATGAACATGCGATATAGTACAACAAGCACTTCCCAGAAGTACTCCCACAGGTCTTTTGAAGTCCAAACAAGTTAACCCTATCCAGTTCACCAGGCTCACTTGATAAAAAACCACTAAGTACAACTTAGGTGGTAACAAGTCCATGTCAGCTGATCGTAAAGTCCAGGAATTGTTGAGAGAATTCAGACAGAGGGGTCTGCAGAACCTTATGAGAAATCCACTTGCATCTGCACCTCGCGAAGAAACTCCCCCAATGCTGAATCAGCCAATGCAGACACGATCAATCAGAAAGAAATTTAAGGTATAAATTCGCTCTAATCAGAACAAAGAAAGACACAAGCCATCAGGAAAGACAGCGGAGGATCCTGAGATGAATCTTGCTAGTTCTACAGAGCTCCCACCTGAAGGTTTTGAAGACTTCGGTGAGGATGAGAACGTTGCACTGCATCGTCCACCATATCTTCCGCCTGTTCGACCAGGAGTTCATCCACCTCGGCGGATAGCCAAGTTCACATTACGCACCCCTTCGCTGCCACAGAGTGTGAAGTTGGTCGAAACGATGACAGGAAAAATAAACCAGCTCAAGTACGTAGACCAGGATACGAATGATCGTGGGAAATTTCTGCAGTTCACACTTGGGAAATACTTGCACTCTGTCCATTATTCGGAGGCTGGTACGACGCTACTGGAAGTGAAACAATGGGATGCTGGCTTATTGAAGATGCTAAATGTCCCCCACTTCGGTCATAGCACGCAGGTTACCATAGTGGTCAAGCAGCTATTGGCGTTGGTGCATGATGGGCACCTATGGATAGGAAGCCAGAAAATAGCTATTGATGGACAGCTTATTCATAGGATTATAGGCTTACCGAAGGAAGGGCCTGATCTTGGGATTGAGTTTGTCGGAAAACACGAGGATATGAAGCTGGCACAGCACATGAAGGACCGCTTCGGTTTGACAAAGGGAAAGCGAGGGTATCCAACCTCGACAATTTGGGACCAAAACATTCACTTTGCCGCAGATCTCCTAGCATGCAAATTAGTGCGGAAGTGCAGACCAAATGAAGTACCTACCTCGATTGTCAGTATTGCTGCAAACTGTGCCGAAGGCTACAGTTACAAATGGGTAGAGTACATTGCTAGGGAATTCTTTGAAGATGTCCCCGATGCACAGGAGAAAGGTAGACCCTTTCATTACTCATGGTTGTTAGTGCTTATTGCATTGGTAGGATGGAGAGAACCTACCGAGGCACAGTTTGTTGATGTGCCTCTGAAGATGCCTGGTGTAGCAAGGTATGAATCTATTTGGGTCTCGTAGGATAAGGCCTTGCAGCAGATGGTGAACTACATGTTTTCCTTTTATGCAATGAATATTTCATATGAGATCCTGAAAACACCGTGGCTCAGTAATGAGCTATTCTCTCAGTATGCTAGAGTGGCCAACTTCAAGGCTGACATGCACAATGTCTTCATCCAGGCCCACGCAGATAACAAGCATACATTCTGGAAGTTGCCATATGTGGTGAACCAGGAAGACATCATCATAGTAGTCTAGCAGTGGCTGGCTGAATGGATGAACGACACAAGAACAAGGCCCAACATACCATTCCCCCTAGTGACAGATGTGGGCGCAGGTCCTAGTTAGGCACTGCAGAGTGACCCACCAGAGGAGAGCGAAGAACATGATGAGTCACAGCAGAGTGGAGATGACCATGGTGGCGATGACGGAGCTGATGAAGAAGAAGAAGAATCAGTCAAGACAATTTCCGACCCTAATCGCCCAGATAAGTGCAAGTCTCCAGAAGTGGAGGAAGTTACGAAGCCTTCGCCCAGAAAGAAATCTAAGGCATCGAAGGGAAAGAATATTGTCGAAGAGCCCGTTTTGATGATTGATGAGCTTGATCAGGCTATGACAAAGTCCGCAGAAGTATTAACCAACAAATGGTCAGAATTTGCAGCTACACATCTTGATGCGCTCGCTGGCGTAGCACAGTGAATCAACTGAAGGAGTTAGCGGAAAGAACAACAACTGGCACCGCAGCAAGCAGTGCCCTAGTAAGCACACAGCCAGATACGAGGCAATGGCTAGCTAGAAACAATAGAGGAAAAGTACCAAGTGTATCCCTTATAATAACTGATGCAGACTCTCGATCGTATATGAGCATGATAGTTGATATAGATTACACCAATTTGTCTATGCCGGAGCTGCATCTTTGTCAATTGGCCCTCATGAAGGAGATCCGTGAACGAGAAAGCTACTCACACATGTAGTTAGAGAATACCATGAAACAAAGTGAGATCCTCGTAGCGCAGTTCGAATAAGCTGAACAGAAAAAGAGGGAAGCAGAATGCAAGCAGGCTGCACTGGCGCGAGTATTGGATGAGGTGTGTTAAATTCTCCCTAACTTTGACATGCAAGCTGAAGAAGAACCAGAGCAAAGAATCATCAAGATGAAAGACTATGCACAATAGTCTCTATGCCAGATAGAGAAGCGGAAAGGAGAACATGAGGCTTAGATTACGTAGCTTCAACTTTGCGTCATTCCTGAGAGTCCACCAGAGGTTAGGGAACAGCGTCGCAGAGATATTCAAGCCTCTGCAACGAAGATCTCAGATCTTGTAAGTAGTGCATCAAAGATTCTAGATGAAAGCGTCAAGGCCTAGGAGAACTTGCAAGACAACCCAGAAGTAGAAAATTTGCAAGAAACCATCAAGCAGCGACAGACAAAGCTGGATGCAGTCAAAGTAGAAATCAAGACATTGTCTCCTATGCAGAAGATGCTTAAGGTGAAGCATTAGCAATGAGATCCAGCAAGAAATTGAGTCTTGCAGAAGGAAATAAACACTATTAGTGAACGTTGTGTAGCCCCTTATTAACAAGGCCTTGGATCTGAGCACTGTTGCAGAAAACCAGCTCAAAGTCTTAAAGGAGTATGATGCATTTGCGCAGGAAAAGGCCAACGAAGTAGCTGTAGCAACATTGTAGGAGATAGTAGAGAAGGAGCAAGCAACCGAAGATATCATACAAAGCCTCAAAAATCAATTTACTATCTTCACTAACAAGATTCTTCCACCAGAAAAGCAGCAGAGTGTCCCGGGATGAGACACTGGTGAGTCTTAGGGGCCTGTTGGGGCGCGGACCTTGAAGCTTCTTAATTTTGGCAACTTCGCGGTTTTGGTGCGAAGCTTGTAAGAGGAGTTGCGGTCGAAAATAGTCTTAGGGGTTTTGGGGTTGGGTCGAAGCCCCTCTTTTTGTAAATTTCCCATGGTTTAAGCCCATGGTTTAGGCCCATAGTTTAGGCCCATGGTTTAATCCCATGGTTTAGGCCCATAGTTTAGGCCCATGGTTTAAGCCCATGGTATTGTAATAGTGCACTTGTATAAATAGGCACTTATGTAAAGGAGAAAAGAGATTTTTCGAGGTTTTTGTGTATAATGATAATTTGAGGCGAAGAAGCTAAGGTCTATTTGTGGGTTTAAGGTTAAGTCTCATTTGAGTGTGTGGATGACCTCTACAGCTGAGTGCGCAGAGGGTAGGCTAAGTCCCAGCTGAGTGCATGGACGACCTCTGCAGCTGAGTGCGTAGAGGGTTTTGTAAGAAAGGTTTTGCAGCTAAGTGCGCAGTTTTGGGTTGTTGAGAAGATCTGCAACTAAGTGCGCATATCAGAACTGTGTGTTTGTATAGTGGTGAATATAAACGTAGTTCTGTGGACGTATCCCCTACACTGGGGGTGATCCACGTATATCTTGTGTTGTGGTGGTTCTTGTTTATTTTGTTCCTGTTATGTTTATGCATTTGATAAGTAGATGAATGATAAAGTAAGATAAACTGTTAAGTATTAAATTCACTGTGAATTCCCAGTTAAGGGTTAAGCAAGTAACTGTCTTTTTATCTAAATTGCGAAGCTATTTAAGTGAATATCGAAGCTCTATATTATATGATTATTCTTTGTTAAGGCTAAAGGTACACTAATATCCCTCTTTCTCCTGTAGAAACCTGATTCTGTGGCACCCCATAGTTGTTTCGGGTGAGACTGCAACCCATTCGCAGGTTGTTGCCGAAAGGGCCAACACTGTGGGTCTCTTTGTTGGTGCGAAGATAAAAGTATAAGAACTCGGGTCTGCCCTAAGCCCAACAATTGGCCAAGCACTTTTAAGGATGCTGCGAAATATGTTAAAGGATGCGATAGTTGCCAAAGAATGGGTAGACCTATGTCATCCGATCAAATTCCTTTACAACCCCAAGTTATGATTGAACCTTTTGAGAAATGGGATCTTGATTTTGTAGGACCAATTTCTCCCATGTCTTGTAAAAATAAATATATATTAGTTTGTACGGACTATGTTACCAAGTGGGTAGAAGCTAAATCTTTATTTAGAGTCATAACGAAATCGGTGGTAGAATTTATATATGAAGAAATATTCACCCGGTTTGGTGTACCTAGAGAAATTATCACAGATCAAGGTCCTCAGTTTAATTCTAAATTAATGAAATAAATTACTATGAAATATGTCATCTGACATTGCAAATATTCACCTTATCACCTTCAGGCTAATTGTCAAGTAGAATCAATTAATAATGTATTAGAAGCCATATTAACTAAGACCATTCACTTACATCATAAGGATTGGGAAGATAGAATTCCAAAGGCTTTAGGGGCCTATACGATAACATGGAGAAACACTACTGTACATACCCCCTATGAGTTTGTATATGGCAAACAAGTCATTTTACCTATTGAGTTTCAAGTTAAAACTTTTCGTATGGTAGCACAATTAGGCATGAATTTGGATGAAGCGCATAAACAACAAATTAATTAGTTAGACAAAATTAGGCAAGATGCACTTCAAAGAACAATGTTAATATAGAATCAACAAAAAACATGGCATGATAAATTTATTAAGCAAAAGTAATTTAATACTGGAGATTGGGCACTACTATTCGATTCATGGTTTAAAATTTTTAAAGGGAAATTAACTACCTGTTGGATGGGTCCATACGAAGTAGTTACAACTTTTGACAATGGATTAGTAAAAATTAAAACAATTGATGGCTCAAAAATTTGCTTTGTAGTAAATGGACATAGACTTAGGATATATCACCAACTAACATCTAAACAGGATTTTAGACGAAATGTTTTGCAGCAAAAATAAATGGAATTAGTTGAAGGGGAAGCTATTTGTTGGAGTAGGGTCCCGTAGCTATAGGAGAATCTTCCATTTTGACGGATAGACAGTTTTGGTGAAGATATAAGAGACAAGGTAAAGATACGATTCCGTAGCATGTTTATAGCTGCAGATCAGAGCCGAAAACTGTGACTATCGGGACAGAGAAGTCAAAGAAGACGACAGTACCTGAGCGGCTGAGAAGAGAGAGCTCACCCACTGCATTCAAGGCAGCGACGAAGACAGGAGGGCTCAGCTACCCTCATAAAGGAAAAGGGGCAACGAGGCCAAGGTATTGAAGATGAAGGATAGAAAAGGAAGTGGTGCCCAGTACCCACGATCAGCGCCAGGAAGCGTGGAAGACTGCAAAGAGTTGTGGTGTGATGAAAAGCGGTAGTTCGAGTACAGATAGACCGACTGTCACAGTTAGGGTTTCTGGGTTACTATTGGGACAGGCCCACAGTGTTGTAATGGCAAGACCTTCGGGCCACCTATAAAGGGATGTATTTTGTATTGTAAAAGGTTAGCTAGTCAAATAACCTGTAGCTATTCAGATAGTTAGCCCATCTGAGAGTCCAGTAGTCTGTTAGATCATAGTTATTTTGTATTGTAATAGAGTCAAGCTCTGGTTCTGCTATTCAGTCCATAGTTACCTTACTGTAACCAGTAGTCGATTCTAGGGGTATGTATGTAACAATCCGCATGGATTGACAGAGAGAGAAAGAGAGAGAGAGAATATTGTAAGAAGGAAATATAGATAAATAGAAGAGATCTAGGAGAGAAGGGCTCCCAACAGTGAGTGCGGAGTTACCCAGAAGATCTCTAGCTGCATAATAGGTTGCAGCAGAATTGTGTACTCTCTCAATATATAATAAACATAGTTCTGTGGACGTAGCTTCTACCCTGGAAGTGAACCACGTAAAACCAGTGTGTTATGTGATTATTTCATGTGATCGTGTTTTACTTAGTTGATATATGTTATCTGTTACATGAATGTTGTATCTCAGTTAGTAAATGTCTGTATGTCCTCATTCAGTTACAGCATTATTGAAGGTTAAAGGTGGATTTACATGTATCAAGCATCTGCATATGAGTTTATCAGTGCTTATTTCACATAGTAATAAGTCATTCTATTAAAATGTTTCCAGTATACTTATTCGGCCAGTTAAGTATAGTTGAGGTAGAGTGTGTTGAACCATGGAAGTTCAAGTCAGAGTGTTAAATATCTTGTTGAAAGTTATCCAAGTCATTTCACCCAATGAGATATCCTTCGGACCACGATGGTCATAGTGGGCCCTACTATAGAAGATATCGCATTAACAGCAGGTGATATCGCACCGTCAGAGGAGCTACGGTGTGAGATATCACAACTCATGGGTTAAGCAGAATGGAGAGATGTGCATCATCTAATTCATTGCGATGCAATAGGAGTCCTTCCCCTGTCAGAACCCACGAGTAAGAGAGAACCACGTGTCGCAGAGAGATCTCACTGACTAAGAGAAACCGTGAGACCCTAGGATGCTACAGAACCTAGTTGAGGACACCTGAGTCTTCAGCCAACCCATAAGATCACTTCAGGTGAGACTTCAGGCTGCTTTGTGGTCTGTCACCAAAAGGGCCAGTGAGCTAGGGGTATTGTTGGTATATGTATAATAGTAAACCCGGGTCTGCCCAGATAGCCAACAAATGGTTCCGTTGCCGGATTTGAACACATTACAGAGATAATGTTCTGTCGGTATCCTACTAGAGATGAACTCAACCAGTGGCTTGTGTCTAAGGAGAAAGAGTTTGCAAAATAAGAGAACAAGATTCCTAGACTAAGTACAGAGGACTGGTTGCAAAAACATATCTACACAGACCTGCATACAATATTTTTAGTGACTTATGCAAATGAGTTGTATGACTGGTTATCAAAGCTTACTGATCAGAATATATTCAGAAAGAAAAGAAACATTGTGTGGAAACAGGAGCTGATTCACACCGTGAAGAGCATAGACAATCCCATTACATGAGCAGTCGACTTCTGGCTTGCGAGTGTGCTAGAAAGCTTTGTTACAGAGTTTGCATTTGAACAGACAAAAAGCTTCAGCAAGGTTGAGCAGTACTTCTTCAAAGGATATCGCGGTAAGTACCTAAAATCTTTAAACTTGTCCATTAAGATGTTATTATATGAAAAATGAGTAATGGATATAGTTTCAGACCAGTAAGCTAAGAACGTGTGATGTCACAAGAGTTTGAGAGTGATTTTGATGATATTGGATGTACACATAGTGGCAAGAAATATAAAGTAGATTTCAGCTGTTCCATATTTGAAAACAGTTCAGATAATACTAGAGAACAGAGTCACAGTAATACAGAAAGAACAAAAGGGGGTATCCCTTACCACCCTTATACCCCACAGAAAAAAACCGGGACTCAGAATAATCCCATAGGAACTCCATCTAGTAGCTCACATATAGTACATACTACCGCTACATCACCTATTTCTACACCGCCAAGTGGTAGTAACATAGAAAATCAATATCCACCAAGTAGAAATAGAATGGGGGATGATATCAAGATACCTACCTTTAAGGGTAGAGGGGCAGAAGACCTAGAGCAGCACTGGTTTCTATGTGAAGCCGTCTGGACCATTAAAGGAATCCATGATGATAATATTAAACTTGTACAGTTGGTCACCACACTTAGGGAATGAGCCTTAACATGGTATATGAAGTATACCTCAGCGATACCCAGAACACTTATATAGGTCAAGACTGCCATGATTAAAGAGTTTAAGAAGCCCAAGTCCGAGTCACAGTGCATTACAGAGCTCAAAGACATTAAACAGTTACCTACAGAGTCAGTATGGGACTTTGATCAGAAATTCAAAGCTCTCATAGACCAAGTTAGCTTTGAGTTTGCGTTGGAGCAGCATAAGGAATGGTTCATTACAGCACTGCTCCCGCATATTAGGCATCCAATGATGTAGTAGAGACTCTGTACGTAGGATGAAGCATTGGAGATGGAAATGAAACTAGAGGCATCACCTCTACCTGAGACCAGTATAGGTATGACAAACCTGCAAAACCAGTTAGCAAATCTCATGTTACAGATGCATGAGATTAGAAAAGGAAAAGAGATTGCACAAGACATATGGTGTATCAAGTGTAAAGCACAAGGCCATACTAAAGATAATTGTCCAATATTTGTTGAATACTTAGCAAGTGGGGCTCCTAACCCCTTAGCACAAACTCAAGGGCCATGGTGTGAACTATGCAGAACAAGAGGAAATCCACCTCAACAATTCCCTTTACTTCAGAAGTATATATAGACACCTAAGAACTTATACTGTACCTTCTGTAAGTCAGTAGGACATGAAGACCATACCTGCAGAGCCTACGATCTCATGGTCGATAGAAAACATGACTTGTACAAAGTCCAATCAAAGACACAGGGTCCAGCATTAGGACCACAGCATGAACAAGCTCCTATAGGTCGAGGAGGAGGATTCAGAGGATGAGGCCGTGGAGGAGGCTTTGGCCATGGTGAAGGCTTTGGCCGTGGCTATGGACCGATTACTTGTTACAACTGTGGAGTTGTAGGAAATTATGCTAGGGACTATCAGAGCCCTACTACGACATGTAATTATTGCAAATCTTACGATCACACTATAGAAGAATGTCCTACCTTGATATCCAATATCAAGGAACCTAAGCTAGCGGTACACCAGAAAATTCAGCTTATCACTGCTGAGCAGAAAGAGCCAGAACCAAGAGTTAACATTGTGACTCGTAGCGGTGCTTCCACTAGTGGGACATCACAGGATACTGAAAAGAACACAGGACCGGAGTGGGTGCACAAAGATACTAATAAATCAACACCACTCGACTTGCAGAAGAATAAAGAAACATTTCAGGAAGCTAAAACTTTCTTTAATGAACCTATACAATTAGGACCCCAGGTACAGCCGTCTAGGGGTGTACTGCATCAAACACCTTGTGTCCTTAGTCCTGTGGAGACATCGCAGGATACCACATCAGGAAGATGTGATGAGGATGAGTCAACAGGAAGTGTACAATCCTTCCTGCAGAGTTGCTTGAAACTCGTAAGAAATGAGAAATCTATCAGAGAGCTTTAGTGCATCTGTTGGCTATCATGGGTAGACCCAGGTTTACTGTATTTAACCAACAACACCCCTAGCTCACTCGCCCTTTCGGCGACAGACCGCGAAGCGGCCTGAAGTCTCACCTAAAGTGATTCTAATGGGTTGGCCAAGGACTCAAGCGTCTTGGACCAGGTTTTGTGGCATCCTACTTGCGACTCGCAGCTCTGGCAGCCATGAGGCCTCTTTCTCTGTGTGTCGCACGACCCTTCTGCTCACATCGCGTGATATCCTTGTCTCACAGCTCTTCTAGCCATGAGATCTCTCTTTTCCTATCGCGTGGTCCCTTTCCATGTTGTGCAACTTCCACTGACTCGCGATGACTCCAGCCTTATCGCATCGTCGTGCGCAAGGCGACACGTAACTTCCTCCCAAAGCTAAGTCCTTAGCCTACAGTATCGCGCACTGCAGCTCCTCTGCCGGTGCGGTATCGCCTCCCTACGATATCCTACTCCCGCGGCTCAGCGCACTTAGCGTTGTTCGTGTTGACTTGTAAGACTCAACATAACAAGCTGTTTAACACTGCGACTAGTGACTGTTTCAAGCAAAGCATAAATGAACCCACATACAACATGTCAACGACTTCAACTTATGTCTATCCTTTTATATTACTGTGAACTGAAAAATGCATACATACATTAAGCTGTAAACAAGGCTCATATAATAACTGACAGATGCAACAAATAAACACAACACACAAATAAATAACATAACGCACGATTTTAACGTGGTTCACCTCCAGGATGGAAGTTACATCCACAGAACTGTGTTTCTATTATAGCTCAGGGGAAGGTAAACACAGTTCTGTTACACCGCATATGCAGCTTAAGATCTTCTCTCTTAGATCCCTTCTCTACCTCTATATTGCACCTCTTACAATATA
>LPNX010209182.1:651332-686795 GCA_001517045.1 Pseudotsuga menziesii | reverse complement strand
TACAGCTCCATATTCAGTCTCCATTGTTGATAATTTGCATGATCAATTGTTAATTGCTGTGAGTGAAATTAATCTACTGCAGGCCTGAATTTCTACATACTCTTCCCTCTCTGTCGATCCCTACGGATCGTTACATGCATGCTCTATGAGCCAACTACTGGTTACAGTAAGATACTACAGCTAATAACAGGACCAGAGCTCGGTTTCTACAATTGTATAATAATCTACAACACAACTAACAGCTGAACAAACCCTTTTACAATACAAAATATATCCCTTTATAGGCGGCCCAAAGGTCTCACCATTACAACACTGTGGGCATGTCCCAACAGTAACCCAAACCTTAACTAGTGACAATCGGTGTATCTGTACTTTGAGGTAGCCGCTATCCATCACACCACAGCTCTCTGCAGTCTTACATGCTTCCCGACACTGATCATGGGTACTATGCACCGCTTCCCTTCACCACAGCTTCCTGCAGTCTTCCATGCTTCCCAGCGCTGACCATGGGTACCAGCGCTGCTTCCCTTTTTTTGTCCTTCGTCTTCAATGCCTTAGCCTCGTTGATCCTTTTCCTTTATGAGGGTATCTGAGCCCTCCTGTCTTTCGCCGCTGCCTTCAATGCAGTGGGTGAGCTCTCTCTTCTCAGCCGCTCAGGTACCATCGTCTTCCTTGACTTCTCTGTCTTCTACGTCATGGTTTCCGGCTCTGATCTGTAGCTAGAAGCCTCCTACAGTGTCGTAGCTCTGCCTCTTATATCTCCGCCAAAACTGTCTATCCGTCAAAATAGCAGCTTCTTTTGTAGCTGCGGGACCCTACTCCAACAACATCATAGACCAGTATCTTCCATCTTCTTCCATGAGCAGTGCACAGCGTGTTGTTCATAATATTATGGGCCATACAAGAACAAGAAGAGAGATGCGACTAATAGCACAAGTTGGAGAATTTGAAATGGATGAGGTAATCCTAGACTTAGGATCAGAGGTAAATTTTCTGACTGAGCAGACATGGGAACAGATGGGTAGGCCCAAGTTAACCAGATCGCCTATCCATATATGACTAGCCAATCAACAGAGGGTATCACCACTGGGTCGATTACCACAAGTTCCAGTTGACATTGACGGAGTTCACAGTTTTGCAGACTTTGAAGTTATAGAAATTATTGGCGATAGTAGACCGTATCCATCTCTACTAGGTATTGATTGGGAAATCGATAACATGGCTGTTATTGATTTAAAGAAAAGACAAATGACCTTTGAGGATACACAGATCCAGGTCATCGCACCGCTGGATCCTTTTTAGGGTCCTAGATATATTGAACCTATCCAAGCATAAGACGAGACGCGTAATATGGAGAGCCTCTATCAGATGACCACCAATCAGAGCGACTACATCAGCCCAACCGTAAAAGGAAATATCAATTGGCGATGCGACAGCTCATGCACATTGGATTCGGATGTTGGTCTAGAGAACTGGCAGAACAGACTTTATGAAGTCTCAGCTCGCAGATGTGCATATCTGACTAAGTCACTACGATGGATCAGAGCAGAGCTTAAGGATATTCCGTCGTTTGAAGGCTTAGTGGATGTCAATGAATTTTTATACCAGTTTGAACAAGAAATTCCTCAAGAGCAGAGGATGTTAGCGATTGACCTTATAGTAATAGCCACACCTGCAAGATGGTGGCATGCACACAAGCAACATATCGCGTCATGGGACGACTTCAAGAGATTGACGACGATCAGGTTTTCCAATGACAAAGAGTGTCTACAGAAGAAATATACAGGAGAAAGTGACCCTAGGTCACACATTCAGAGTTGTGAACAAGATTGGTCAGACATTCCCAAGGATGAATGGGTTCACCGATTCATTCACACTTTAGATCAAATTCCAAAGAATTGGTACACTGAGACAGAGTTGCGCAGAGGAACAACTACATGGGCACTTATGATAGACAACTTTGAACTCACTTTTTCTTTTGAATCTGAGTACCCAAGCATTAATCAGGCTTTAGACATTATAAATATTAAGATCTTTGAGGACTATACCCTATCAGTATCAGTTCAACCTGATTGGGTTGTTCAATTGGACCAGGCGATAGAGTGCTATAACTTTGGATCAGAACCAAAGGAGGAGGATGAAGATCCTTGCAACATCAACATCCCAGAGTCAGAAGGCACTCGCGATGTTGATGGACCAAAGCTAGAGACTCCAGTTATCACTGAGCCTATCAAGATTAAGAACATCAAAATTGGCACAGACACAGAACCAAAGTTTGCATCCATTGGAGACTATTGGACCAATGAAATGGTAGGACACATTGCAGATCTGTTACATGACTATCAGGACTTATTCCCCACTAAGTTCACAGAGATGAAGGGAATAGTTGGAGACTTGGGAGTAATGAGGATACCATTGAAATATGATGCTCGACCAGTTAAGCAGCGTCCATACAGATTAAATCCTTGGCATAAAGAAAAAGTTAAGGATGAGATCGATAAGATGCTAGCAGCAGGCATCATTGATCCAGTGGAAGAAAGCGAATGGGTTAGTCCCATGGTCGTGGAAGAGAAGAAAACCAAAGGAGAAATAAGAATCTATGTCGATTTGCACAAACTCAACGATGCATCAATTCATGACCCATTTTCGACACCTTTTACTGATGAAGTTCTAGATAATGTGGGAGGACAGGAGGTCTACTCCTTCATCGATGGATTTTCAGGATATCACCAGATAAGAATCCATCCATAAGATTGATCTAAGACCACTTTTGCCACAGAATGGGGCTCATTCTAGTATACGGTAATTCCCTTTGGTCTTAAGAATGCACCAGCTATCTTTTCTAGAGTAGTAGTTGCTGTATTTAAAGAGTACATCCATAAATTTTTAGAAGTCTATTTTGACGATTGGATTGTATTTGGATTAATCGACAAGCACATAGGAGATTTAAGACTGATGTTAGAGAAATGTAGGCAGTACCAGATTTATCTGAACTTGAAAAATGTATATTATGTGCACCATTTGGTATTTTGTTGGGTCACATTGTCTGTAGACAAGGCTTGATGGTAGATCCTGCAAAGATTTCCATCATCGTAAATCTTCCAGCACCCAACTCAGTCAAGCAGTTGAGGACAGTACTTGGTCATACTGGGTACTATAGAAAATTTATCAAAGGTTATGCAAAGATCACAACACCTATGGAAAAGCTGTTAAAGAAATATGTAAAATTCCTATGGAATGAGGAATCCCAGAAAAGTCTAGACACCCTTAAAGAGAAGATGGTTACAGCACCCGTCTTAGTATTCCCAGACTGGACCAAGCCATTTCATGTACATGTGGATGCATCTGGCATTTCACTGGGGATTGTCTTAACACAACCAGGAGAAGGAGGTATCGATCACCCTATCGTATACTTAAGCATAAAAATATCTACCACAGAAAAGAACTACACCACTACGGAAAGAGAAGGATTAGCCATGGTGTATGCTCTACAGAAATTCAGGCACTACCTGCTAGGTGCCTCATTCAATATGTTCACTGACCGCTCTGCTTTGAAGTACTTGGTCAATAAGCCAATGTTAGGGGGATGAATCTACAGATGGTTACTCCTATTTCAGGAGTATGATTTTGAAATTATTTTCAAACCAGGGAGATTAAATGCCAGACCAGATCATCTGTCGCAGATAGACTTAGGAGAAGAGCCAAGTAACCTAGAGGACAACTTGACCGATGTGCAGTTTTTTTCTATTCAGTTCGCAGATGAGTACTATGTTGATATTATTCACTTTCTCACTACAAGATGGGCACCTGTTGAGTTTACCAAGAAGCAAAAGAAACAGCTAGCTATCAAAGCAGCAGACTTCACTTTGATTATGGGACAATTATATAAGTTAGGTCCAGACGAAGTCCTACGCAGATGCGTCATGCCGCACGAGAAAGAGGCCATTATCAGAGAAGCAAATTCCAGTACCGCAGGAGGTCATTTCGCAGGAAAGCCGACTGCGCAGAAAATCCTGACCGCAGGATTATGGTGGCCTACTTTGCATAAGGATACTAAGGAATTTTGTAGATGCTGCGATATCTGCCAGAGGGTAGGAAAACCTTTGTGGAGAGATGAAATGCCACCATGACCATAGATTATGCTGCAGGCATTTGACAAGTGGGGTATAGACTTTGTGGGTCCTATCAACCCACCAAGAAAATGAACTGGCGCGAGATACATCATCACCGGAACAGAATACCTCACCAGATGGGCGGAGGCTAAAGCCAATAAGGAATTGTGATGCTGCTATAGCTGCACAGCTCCTCTTTGAGAACATCATCAGTAGATTTGGATGTCCAGTAATTTTGATGAGCGATCAATGCACCCATTTCTTGAACCACACTATTGAGGCCTTGACAGAGGAATTCCAGATACAGCACCATAAGATCACGCCCTACTACCCATAAGCTAATGGTACGGTGCAGGCCTTTAACAAGATTCTATAAAATTCTCTTACTAAGATCTGCAATAGCCAAAGAAACGATTGGGACCTCAGGGTTAATGCTATGTTATGGGATTATAGGACTACATGCAAGAAACTTACAGGACATACACCTTTTAGCTTGGTGTATGGACAAGAGGTTGTTATGCCTATGGAATATATTATTCCCAGTCTAAGAATTGCTCAGATCACCAGGATGATAGACACAGAGACGACAAATGAAAGGCTAGCACAACTGCTTGCCTTAGAGGAAGACAGGTTCATCGTAGGATTCCATCAGAAAGTGCAGAAGGCATGAGAGAAAGCTTGGCATGACAGGCATGTAAAGAACAAGATTTTTTTAGATAGGAGACCTAGTCCTCCTCTACGACAGTAAGTTTTTGAATTTTCCATAAAAATTCAAGACGCATTGGTTGGGGCCATACCAGATTCAGCAAGTTACAGATGGAGGTGCCGTTCAGCTCAGCAAACTGAATGGGGAGCTTCTTCCCACTTTCATTAATGGAAGTAGGATTAAGATTTACAGTGCTATCCACTCCATGTCCCAGCCTTAACTCAGATAGTTATGAGAGTGCATATGTCTAGTGTAGTTGAAAGGAGGCATCGCATCGGTAGTTAGTCTACACCGGCAGGTAAAAAACATTCACATGAGGAGAGTTTTTCTATAAAAAATAAAAAAAAATGTTAAGTTTGTTTTGCATAGGTGATGCAGTGAGGCATCGCAGCAATGTGATGTTTCCCCGTGCCACGTAGCCAGTGATTGAAAAAGAACAGAGGGCCCATCAGTTCACCTTCTGACAGGAAGTTAATGAAGAAATGACCGGTATACCTTACCGTATATTTGGCAACAGTAGAATGATTTTTCCATATCTAGTAAATCTTCGATGAGACCGGCACCTGCACACACGTTTCGAGGGAAATTTGATCGGATTTCATCATTTAATAAGGATTGGGATGACAAGTTTTTTCTCGTCCATGCAATTAATACCACCGACAGGTTCAGGCTAGATGACCGTTACGTCCAGGATTATAGCCTTCAGCATAAAAGCAGAAATCATTCATTCAGGACGGTCACTTTTTCAAGATCCGAGAGCTATAGAGTAAGTTGTTAAGTTTTCCCTGTGCAGAGCTAATTTCATTACAGAGTGCTGTGATTTCCCTATTTCGTAGCCATTGCCAATCCAGAGTATTGCACCGAGTGGGTTCTGTCCAAGGAGGAACCTTTAGAATACATTGTGAGACAATTCTAGAGTGGTGGCCTCGTGTCTGCTATGACGATGTCGCCCAAGGTTGTGAAATTAGGTACATCACAGGTCATACAGCCTCCAAGGATAAAGAGTCAAGTGTAGGATGCAGAAGATGTCATCAAAGTCTTAGCTGTAGAGAAGTAGAAAGATGAGCCGACCACTGAAGATAAGAAAGCAGAGCAGAAGAATGATGAGAAGAAATCTCCAGCCAGGAAGAAAGTAAAAATGAGAAAAAGAAGGCAGCGAGAGAAGGGAGATGATCTATCTCATCAGCTAAGAGAAGAACAAGAGGTTCCAAAGGTCAAGAATGAAAATATGCGGACCACAAGTAGCGTAAATACCTGGAGCGAGTTGCTGAGAAGAAAAACAAAAGGGAAAACAAACCGAACAAGCAGAACTTCAAGATGCAGACAAAGGATTTTTCTCGGAATAGAATTCCTGGTTTGTATACCTTTCGCATAAGAAAGCTCCAGACTGAATGAAATGTTTGAGAAGACTGGAAGATACAGATTTTCCTTGTGATAAAAGTTCTAACCCAGATAGAGAGGAAAGGATATCTATGGAAGGCTTCTCAAAATATTAATATCCTTCAAAGAGTTGCTCATCCATGAAATGACCTATATACAGCTTTAAAGTATATCAGGTCTCGCAAGCGACGAGAGCGAGAGCATGACAATAAGGGAAGGAAATATAAGAGGAACCAATGAACTAAGTTACAGAAACTATGGAGAAAGAAGTCGCAGGACTTCGACAAAAACTTACAAAGACTTCGCAGGAAGCCAAGGACAAAGTACAGTAGGAGAAGCCCACTGTTAGTGGCTCGAGGACGAGCCACAAGTAAGTGTTAGGGGACTGTTGGAGTAGGGTCCTGCAGCTACAGGAGAAGCTACCATTTTGACGGATAGATAGTTTTGGTGAAGATACAAGAGATAAGGTAAAGATACGACACCGTAGCATGTTTCTAGTTGCATATCAGAGCCGGAAACTATGAGTATCGGGATAGAGAAGTCAAAGAAGATGACAGTACCTAAGCAACCAAGAAGAGAGAGCTCACCCACTGCATTCAAGGCAGTGGCGAAGATAGGAGGGCTCAGATACCCTCATAAAGGAAAAATGGCAACGAGGACAAGGTATTGAAGACGAAGGATAGAAAAGGAAGTGGTGCCCAGTACCCATGATCAGCATGGAAGACTGCAGAGAGCTGTGGTGTGACGGAAAGTGGTAGTTCAAGTACAGATAGACCGACTGTCACAGTTAGGGTTTTTGGGTTATTGTTGGGATAGGCCCACAGTGTTGTAATGGAGAGACCTTAGAGTCGCCTATAAAGGGATGTATTTTGTATTGTAAAAGGTTAGCTAGTCAAATAACCTGTAGCTATTCAGACAGTTAGCAAATCTGAGAGTCTAGTAGTCTGTTAGCTCACAGTTATTTTGTATTGTAATAGAGTCGAGCTCTGGTTCTGCTATTCAATCCATAGTTACCTTACTGTAACCAGTAGCTGATTCCAGGGGTATGTATGTAATAATCCATAGGGATTGACAGAGAGAGAGAGAGAGAGAGAGAGAGAGAGAGAGAGAGAGAATATTGTAAGAAGGAAATATAGAGAAAGAGAAGAGATCTAGGAGAGAAGGGCTCCTGGAAGTGAGTGCGAAGTTACCCAGAAGATCTCTAGCTGCACAATAGGTTGCAGCAGAACTGTGTAGTCTCTCAAGATATAATAAACATAGTTCTTTGGATATATCTTCTACCCTGGAACTGAACCACGTAAAACCAGTGTGTTATGTGATTATTTCATGTGATCGTGTTTTACTTAGTTGATATATGTTATCTGTTACATGAATGTTGTATCTCAGTTAGTAAATGTCTATATTTCCTGATTCAGTTACAGCATTATTGAAGGTTAAAGGTGGATTTACATGTATCAAGCGTCTGCATATGAGTTTATCAGTGCTTGTTTCACACAGTAATAAGTCATTTTGTTAAAGTGTTTCCAGTATACTTATTCGGCTAGTTAAGTATAGTCGAGGTAGAGTGTGTTGAACCGTGGAAGTTCAATTCAGAGTGTTAAATATCTTGTTGAAAGTTAGCCAAGTCATTTCACCTAGTGAGATAGCCTTCGGACAACGAGGGTCGCAGTGGGCCATACTATAGAAGATATCGCGTTGACAGTAGGTGATATCGCACCGTTAGAGGAGCTGCGGTGTGAGATATCACAGCTCATGGGTTAAGTGGAACGGAGAGATGCGCATCATCCGAGTCACTGCGATGCGATAGGAGTCCTTCCCTTGTCAGAACCCGTGAGTAAGAGAGAACCGCGCGTCACAGAGAGATCTCGCTAGCTAAGAGAAACCGTGAGACTTCAGAGCCTGGTTGAGGACACCTGAGTCTTCAGCCAACCCATAAGATCACTTCGGGTGAGACTTCAGGTCGTTTTGCGGTCTGTCGCCGAAAGGGTCAGTGAGCTAGGGGTATTGTTGGTATATGTATAATAGTAAACCCGGGTCTGCCCAGATAGCCAACACTATTCCTCCTCCTGATCCTTGAAAAATATTTTGGGTTATTATCATTTATAGATATGTACATATGTGTTTGTTGCTTTGAATAAATAAGAGTCATTTCTAGTAGGTTGTCTATACAAGACTCTTTCTCTTTTATGTCTTTATGAATAAATTGAATCATCTAACAAGTGGTTTTGCAGTTTGATTACATATGTATTACCTCTATGAGCAGCTAACGAAATATTACTTTGGACAAGTGAAGTATGCTAAATACTTATCAGGTATTTTAATTTTTTTTAGGGTACTTTCGAAATTTGCAGCTTATATGGATAAATTTTACATATCAATCCTTTATATATCATACTTATCCAATTCTATTATGATTAATATAGTTTTTGATATTTTTATTCAGACATGTATATTTCTGATTTATTCTCTTACACAGTTGCTTGATAAGACCCACTTTTATTATCATATTTTTCGCATCTTTATTTTTCACCTATGGATTACTAGTTCATCCTATACTTGTTATCAAAACTTTTCTCTTGATTATTTTGGTGATAACTCAAAAGTAAGTGGAATTTTTATATGTGGGGAACATTACGTTACTTTATAAAGAAGAAGAACTGTTAGGTTAAAGAACAACTTTCAATTATTCTCTTTTGACATGTTTTATGAGTCTAGCCATTATGAAATTACTTGTAACTTTATTTAGGAAAAAATTGAATTATGGGTTTAGAAGGGCTTAACACGCTCTAGTACCAATCGAATTCCATATCTTTAATATCATTATACAAGGAAAACCTGCCAGGGTAATGAATAGGCTTGCTGGCAACGAGTCAATGCTAAGTAGAAACCTTATAACAGGAAGCTCAATAAGTGCAAGTAAACCCGTCGGGGTACTAAACAGGCTCGCTGGCAGCGGGGCTATGCTTTCATGGTACCAATATAAACCCACTGGGGTACTGAACAATCCAGCTAGCAGGGGCAATATCTGGTAAATGAGATCTGGTTAATACACCACTATACACATAGTTCGTCAAATAGTGATAATATATGAAAAAAATTTCAAAAAAATTATGTCACGGCCAATGGTTTATAATGTCATTTGAGAATGGCTCTAAGTAGACCTTTCCCCCGCCATCTAATTATGCATATATCTAAGATGTCATTATCTTAGAAATGGGACCTATAGCTGTAAATCTCACACACTCCGGGTTGAAATACTTGATGATGACAGGATATCTTTACAATGAGACATGGATGGCTACTTTTTCCCTATGGTATTCTCTTAATTATATTATTCTCATTTTACATGGTCTTTCTAAGCACTGTTTTATTTTTCATAAATATACTTTTTTGAACCATTTCCATTTACTAGTTAGTTTTCCTTACAAGGAATTAACAACATGCTCACATTCTTTCTATTTTTATGGAACAATCATTTCTTCTCTCTGTATGGCTTGAGGACATGCCATCATTTGGTTTGGGGGAAGAGGGATTTGATTTGAAAAATTAGATTATTTTTATTTTTGATAAATCTGTTTATCTCTAACAAATGATAAGTATTTTCAGGAATATAAACAGTGGAATTTGGTTATAGCTTGAAGCATATTTTACAAAAAAATTCAATATGGTCTTACCATATGAAGGAAAATGAAATATCAAATAGCAACCTGAGTAAAAATGGTGACTAAAATTTGCTAACCAAATTTTTTTTTAAGCAAATAGTTTTTACTTCCATATAATTTTATTATTGATAATCCTATCCTTTTATCCAATTAATTATGCATGAAAAGAATTAATCTTCTTGCTATTGAAGATGTGATTTATGTTTTTGTTCAACCTGTCCAAAGTTTTACTTTGGACATGGTTGAATTAATTTCAACACCTTATAAATGATAACATTATTTTAACCCGAAAACTGTTTATTTAAGAATGTTGAAAAATCCAGTAAAGTCATTTTTAATTTTCATATAAATATGTGACATGAAAGATATGTTATTTTTAAGTTACAGGTTAACAGAGTGAAGTTTAAATTACCTTCTTCATCTGCCAAGTTGAAGGTAGCTGCTAGTTCTCCTTCTTCCTAAATTGTTTTTCTTTCTTTTTGCTCAGTGGGACTTGGCATTTCTCCGATTTGGGGGAATGTTGATCCTCTATTTGTTATCATTTTTGGCAAATAAAATGTTAATTTAAATACATATTTTATCATCATTTGTATGTTTTATGTCACGCAGATTATTATTCAACTTCAGGTATGAGTGTTTTTAAGGTTTATATAAAATTATTTTATTATTATCATTTTTATGGTTTTATTAATTAAAAATAACATTATTGAAGCATATTCGATGTATTAATTAGTTTGTATAATTGTTTACAGGTTTTATAATCCTTTTGGTCCAAGAAAATATGCAAAATGGATTCATCCTGCTTTTCAAGCAGCATGTCCAGCTCGTCATTTAGCCCGTTGCATGAAAATCGCTGGTGGTTTTCCAAATGTTGAGATGTGTTGTTGTACACTCCAGTTTTCAAGAACGCTAGCAGATAGACACTTTGTTCTCCCTAGATTGATGCCCAACATATGCAACTCACATCTCATCCTTCTTTTCAACACTTCGTCCAGATCACCTATCAGACTGCGCACTGTTGAGAATTAATTCTATCCATTTAAAACATCAAACAACTGCCAACGAACTATTATCCACGCATCTGGGTGATGAAGCCATGTTCTAGATTGTTCACCATCTTGCATTTTCCTTTACTTGCCACCATGTCAACCATCCATTCACTAGACTATTGCATTCAAACCACGCTCTAGAATATGCACCACTATGCTCTCCTCTATTCGCCATCAGTCGCTTGTTGCGATAAGGAAGGATCTTGTTCACCACCTCTGAATATCGTTCACATTGAAGAGAATCCTATTCGTCACATCTGAAGACTGTTCACGCTGAACAAGGAAAATGTTTATGCATTGGCCTGTGGTCAATTAAATGCTTTAAATATCGGCTAAATTTAGAGAGAAGTTGACCTCTAAAGGATCTACTTGCTCACCCCTAGAAATAATTATATAAAGTAGCCTCTGTGAGAGAGCTCAACTAGCTAGAAAATCAGCCAGTTAATAGAGTTAGGAGAATAGTTCTTGCTATAATTTACTCTTGAACTTCAATATTTCTGTTCCACCATCTGAATAAGAGCTGTATGCATTATTGTTGAAGGTTGCATTTAAGTAGAAGTTATCCAGGCATCACCCCTGATTGCTGATAGGGCCCCTCATAAACCAGAGGTTCATTTTCTTTGTTTATCTTAGTTTCTTTTCTATTTTAGAATAGGTTTATTTATTGTTCCAATGCATTAGAATTATATATGCATGGCTTCAGCTGAAGATTAGTTCATTTAGGTTAGCTTTTACCATTTTTACTGTGTAGCCTATCGTTTGGATAGCATGTTCAGTCTGTTATTCAGCCACCCTTTGGGACCCACAGTTCACTCTGTCATTCAGGCTTTAGTTCTATTTTTAGTGTTTTTTATGTATTTTAAGATTGTTTTCAGTTCTGTTTTGTTGATGTTTGAATTATGCTTTGTCTGTAATAGTTAAATAATAGTTTTGTTTAAAATTTAAGTTAAAGTTTAGTTGTTTTAAATTATTTATTAAAGTTTTATCATTTTCCTTACTTCTTTTACTATGAATGTAGTTTAAGTTATTCTTAAGTTCTGTTTCTGATTTTGTCTTATGGTTGTATGGTTTTGTGTCTATTCCTTTTGAATTAATGTATTTGTTTGCATACGAGATTTAGTGTTTTCCTTAGTATGTTTTTAGGTTTCCTTTTTAAGATTATGTTATTGTTGAAAGAACTTGTAGGACAAAACCTAAATATATTTCTTTATTAAGTTTTCTACTTGCTTCTTTTATTTAAGTTTTTTTTATTAAGTTTTCTACTTGCTTCTTTTTAAGTTTTCCTTATTAAGTTTTATCTATTAAGTTTTCTAGTTGCTTATAAGTTAAGTCTTCCTTGCACTTTCGTTTTCTGTTTGAATAAGTAACTTGCTTCTTATATCTTTTTCAGTCCAAAGTTATAAGATAGATTATTTGTTTAGTTAATCTTTTATCTCACTTTAGTTACCTTAATTGCATTTTTAGGAAGTTTGACTCAGTTTTTCATTTTGAAAGATATTTCAATATTTTGTTTGTTAAAATATTTACACGACACTCTCTACCTTCGCATATGTTTTCTGTCAACTCTAATATTACCAACCCCGGTTGATAATTAAAGAATAGGTGGATTAATTTATAAATTACAACACCCAACAACCATAATGTGGAGTAATGTCCTTATTTGATTGCAAAGTGGCAAGCAAGGATCATCACAGGGCCTACCCCTATGTCGAATCTGAACCCAAATCCCAATCCTAACTTGAATGTCCAGATGATTTCTTCTAAACCAAGAGATCCAAATGTTGCTATCGTAACACAAGGAGGTGTTGTGACTAGGGTTGATTAAGAAACCCTGTAAGAACAACTGCAGCAGCAAGTGTGACCCCCAACTTAGAAGAAGGTACCATTCGACATTCACAAGCAGAAGGAAGTATTCTTGGATGTGTGACTAGAGTTTGTGGAGCCAGAGAAACCATCTTCCTCAGCAGAAGTAATGGAGATGCGTGAATGATTCCAACAGCTATTCCAGAATCAAATCCTGAAAAAGGTTAGTAAGACCAAATCCTTCCTGTCAAGTTGCTTGACACTAATTCAAGATAAAGATGATATCGTCGAACTACAATAACTGATAGAAGAATCACCAATAGAGGCAGAACATGAAAAGAAATTCAACCCATGAGAAATTTAAAATTGGCTGTGAGTTAAGAATGACTACATAGATAGAGGATTATGACATGTATTATATCATTTTAGACCTGGGCTTTGACACCAATATTTTGATGTGACAAACATGGTAAAGTATGGGAAAACTGCGCCTGGACTAGTCTCATGTCCATTTGCAATTTGTGAATCAGGCGAAGGTCATCCGAATTGGTAGATTGAGTGTAGTCCTTTTCAACATTGAAGGGTTGCGTACATTTGTGGACTTTGAATTCATTAAAATTGTTGATGACACGAATCCATATCCCACACTACTGGGGATATATTGGGCCATAGACAATCAGACCATTATCAATTTCAAGAAAATGATCCTCTCATTCGAGGATACTGAGATGAGAGTAGTGTCTCCCATCGATCCATTGGAAGGGAAAAGATATGTTGAGTTTGTCTATAATGAGGGACAGTGTGGCTATCTCAACCAAATCTACAATGTCACTTCATGCAAGAAGATTATATCAATCCGACAACGGATGAAAATATGAGCTGGAAGAGTGCTAGTTCCTACACATCCGACTCAGGGGAGGCCTTGGAGAATTGGAAAAAAAAGATACATGAGTGTTACAGAGAAAAATTACTATGGCTTGGGGTGTTGATGTAATTGTAACTTCAAAATGTACTCACTAATATTTCTTATGTATTGTAACCCAATGTTTATTCTAGGATGTACTTATGTCATGTCATGCCACGATGTTCCTATTGGGACGATCTATAATTTAAACAAGTCATGTCAAGTCATTATGGGTAACCCTCCTATTATCTAAGGGTTAAATTCCCCACGTTTCTGGGGCAGTAGGGTTATTAGACTCTCCTAGAGAGGTTGGCCCTAGTAGGGTTTTAGTCATGTCAAGATTTAGTATAGATAGAGAGATGGCGTCTCTATTTACCATACACTCATCCACACTCAGTTGCAGTGCATAGCTAAGGAATAGAAAGACACTGGGGAAAGGAAGAAAGAGGTTACTGCTGTTGGGAGATCATCTTACTGTTTTGGGGTTTTACGTTTGGTGCTGATTCTATCTCTGAGGAAGTTGCGGGGTTTTCTCCATTTATGATTTTCCCAAGGAAAAACACTATGTTCATTGTCTCTTGTGTTTTATTGTTGTGCTTCTTTTTCTCTTAGTTAAAGATCCTAGTGTTATGCTAGCTTAATTTTAAAAATCTAACATGGTATCAGAGCTAACCTGAGAAGAAGACACTGTGCAGTTGCGGGAACTAGGGATTCCTACTTTGTGGATCTCTCCCCATAGATTTTCAGCAAAAGAAGGTTGGAATAACTCTCCTCCTTAGGGCACATATTTCTATCGAAACATAATCCAATTCTAAGGTTTTTTAGTTTTGGACTTGACACTACTACTATAGATTAGGGTTTTTCACAAAAGTGGAATTTTTCAGTGAGTCTAGGCCTGGATTGATCTCCTCCCTAAAATAAAAGTTAGGGATCAAATTCAAAGCATTTGGTTGGACATAACTCCAGAAAATCCAAACCCTAATATGCTCCTGAACCAACACTGCATGATTTCAGCTCCAAATTCAGATCCGACATCTTGACCTAGTAAGGTATAAATATTTTGTATTTCCATTTGATGTTCTCAGTTAATATGTCTCATCATACCAAGTTTGATGAAAATGTTGAGGGAGATGATAACTTTCAAGACTAGAAGTATAGGATCTCCCTAATCCTAGAAGAAAATGAGTTAGACTCCTATACCAGTGAGGAGGTTCCAGTTCCAGAGGGAGATGAGGCAAAGGCCTTACATAAGAATAAGTTGGTCATGGCAAAGAGGATCATTGTTGATTCTTTCAAGGATCACCTCATACCACAAGTGTCCTCCCTCGAGACACCTAAAGCTATGTTTGATGCCCTAACCAAGCTGTTCAAAGGGAAGAACATAAACCAAAATATGACTCTGAGAAACCAACTGAAGAATGTGAAGATTCAGAATGTAGAAAAAATCCAGTGTTACTTCACAAGAGTTTCTCAGATCAAGGAACAACTGGAAGTAGTATATGAAGAAGTGGAAAGTGTAGAGATTGTAATTACCACCTTGAATGGTCTCCCTAGATCATGGGACTCCTTTATTCAAGGAATCTATGCTAGAAAGAAGCTAGTCAAGTTCAGCAGACTATGGGAAGAGTGCTCTCAAGAAGAAGCTCAGATAGCAGCTCGAGAAGAAAATATGGGAAGTGAAGATCAAGCTCTCACAATTCACTCCAAGAAACCCAAAAGAAGTTCTCATCACCCCAGAGGTAAGTACTTTCATATAGATAACTCTAGAAAATATTTGTCTAGAATCAGATGTTATACATGTGATGAGAAAGGAAATTATGCTATAGAATGTCCTAGAAACAAAAATGTCTCTCACAAGAAGAAGGGAAGCAAGAGAAGACATCATGCTCATGCTACAGAGGATGATGAACCTTCATCAAAGAGAACCAGATATGAAAGTGAAGATTATTCAAGTGAGGAAGAATATGTTTTGATTTCCACTCTCATGGGAAACATTACTCATGGAAGCAATGATTGGCTTATAGATAGTGGGGCTTCCAAACATATGATAGGATTCAAGGAATCCTTTATGAAACTTTTAGAACATGAATCACCTCACAAGGTGAAGCTAGGAGATTACTACTAGTATCCAATAAAAGGTAGTGGGGAATCTTCCTATAAGCTAGACTCTGGAAAGTCTATGATAATGAAGGTAGTATTGTTTGTACCAAGACTAAAGAAGAACCTACTCTCCGTATCTGCATTAGATGCAAAAGGAATGAGGGTTTCATTCATAGATGGTCAAGTCACCATGTGGCCAAAAGGAAAGACTATCAATGATGTAGTAGTGATTGGGGAACAAGAAGGAGGATTGTACAAATTGAAGGGCCATCCAGAACAAGCCTTGTTCCATGACACAGTAGAGACAAATGATCTTTGGCATAGAAGGCTTGCACATGTGCATTATAGAGAACTACCAATTGCAAACAAAGCTGTTGAAGGTCTTCTAGAAATTCAAGCAAAACATGATGGGGTCTGCAAAGGATGTGCGAAAGGAAATAATATAAAGAAGACATTTCTAAGTAGTGATAGCAAGGGAAAAGGAATCTTGGAAATCATCCACTTTGATGTATGCGGTCCTATGCCATCAATATCACTAAGAGGGTATGTATATTATGTTTCTTTTATTGATGATTTTTATAGAAAGACATGGATCTACTTCATGAAGAATAAATAATTCAAAGCCTTGATCGAGAACCACACTGAAAAGAAAATCAAGACCTTTCGATCAAATAATGATGGAGAATTCACTTCGAATGAATTCAAAGAGTTATGCAAAGACTCAGAGATTAAGAGGGAGTTGTCCACTCCTTATAATCCACAACAGAATGGGATTGCAGAACGGAAGAACAAAACTATCATGGAAGTCGTAAGAGCTATGCTTCATGATCAAGATCTTCCTATGCATCTTTTGGTAGAAGCTGCCAGAACAACGATGTATGTACATAATCGTACTCCACACAGAGTACTCAAGAACAAGACTCCTGAATAAGTCTTCTTCAAAAAGAAACCAAGAGTCATCCATCTCAGAATATTTGGCTGTCCTGTGTACATACACATTCCAAAAGAGAAGAGAACAAAATTAGATCCTTCAGGAAAGAAGGGTATATTTGTGGGATACTCTGAAAGCTTGAAGGCTTATAGAATATATTTCCTAGGATTCAAGAAGATTGACATCAGTAGAGATGTGACATTTGATGAAGACACAGCTTACAACAAATCCAGAAAGAGACCTACTGAAGAACCTAAAGAAGAAGAACCACCCAGAATTCATGACACAACCATGAATGAAGAAACTCAAGAAGAAGATCGAGAATTTGAAGAACAACAAATACATGTAGATCCACCTTAGGAGAATAATCCTCACAAGAGGAAACCTGCTTGGGTATGAGAAATTATCCAAGGTGCGGAAAGATATGGGGCTCCATAAGAGAATCACAGAAAAAGGAAGAGGACCAGATCCTGCTCCGGGTATGTAGCATTACTATGTGATTTCATCGATAAAGAACCTTCCAATTATGAAGAAGCAACAGAACGGAAAGAATGGAAGGATGCTATGATTGAAGAATATCAATTGATCATGAAAAATGATGTTTGGAATGTTGTCCCAAGACCAGAAGGGAAGTGGGTTGTAACTTTCAAATGGATCAACAATATCAATCATGCTATAGATGGTAGCATTGAAAAATATAAAGAAAGATTTTTTGCTCATGGTTTCTCCCAGAAAGAAGTAATAGACTATGAAGAAACTTTTTCACCTATAGCCAAATACACTTCCATCAGATCAGTACTTTCTTTGGCTGCTGTAATGAAATGGAAGATACACCAGAGGGATGTCAAGACTGATTTCTTGAATTGTGTAGTAGAAGAGGAAGTATATGTAGAGTAACCACTCGGTTTTGAGACACATGACAGAGAGTCTCATGTATGCAGATTGAAGAAATCCCTGAATAGTTTGAAACAGGAACCCAGGCCTTGGTACGGCAGAATTAACAGCTTTCTATCCAGTTTGGGCTTTACTAAGAGTAAATAATATTCCAATATTTATTACAAGGTTGAAGATGGCAACCCAGTGATGCTCCTACTATATGTAGATGATCTGTTTGTAACAGGTATGGATGGGTTGATTGTTGATACGAAGAGGAATCTTGCTGCTGAGTTCGAAATGAAGGACTTGGGTATGATGCATTATTTTCTAGGCATGGAGGTGTGGCAGAATGCAAATGGAATATCCCTCAGACAAGGGAAGTATGTAGTAGATATCCTGAAGAGATTTGGGATGCAGGACTACAAGGCTATGGCCACACTTGTGGCATCAAACTTGAAGCTATTGAGCGATGCTTCATCAGATTCGGTTGATGCTATGATGTATCGTCAGATGATTGGGTCCTTGATGTACCTGATGAACACAAGACCAGATATTTGCTTTGCTGTGAACACCTTGAGCCAGTTCCTGACAGATCCGAGAAATGTTCACTTGATTGCTGCAAAGCATATTCTGAGGTACCTAAGGGGTATAGTTGATTATGGGATCAAGTACGAGTCGAATTAGAATATTAACATAGAGGGTTATGTTGATTCATATTGGGAAGGAAGTGCCATCAATAGGAAGAGAACTTCAGGGTGTTGCTTTAGCATGGGATCAAGTGTGATCACTTGGTTTAGTAGATAGCAATATTGTGTGGCACTAAGTATAGCTGAAGCAGAGTATGTCGCAACTTGTTTAGCTAGTTGTGAGGTAGTATGGCTAAGGAAGCTACTGTCTAATTTATTTGATCTCCAGTTAGATGATACCTGTATATATTGTGACAACCAGAGTTGTGTGAAGTTGTCAGAGAACCCGGTGTTCAATGACAAGTTGAAGCATATCAAGATCAAGTATCACTATATCAGGGATATGGTGCAGAGGGGAGTAGTGAAGCTCTAGTATGTTGCGATGGAAAAAAAGATAGTGGATGTATTGATGAAGCCATTGGATAGGGTGAAGTTTGAGTACTTCAGGGAGAATCTTGGTGTTCTTTAGATCAAGGTTCCCTCCAAAGGGAAGTGATGATTCCGTGAGCCATTCTAACATGGTGAGAGGATTGGTTCCTTCCATGGTCATATGTAAGGGCTGAGCCATTTTTTCATGGTGAGAGGATTGGTTCCTTCCATGTTAGATATGAGTGGTGAGCCATTCTGATATGACTATAGGATTGGATATAAGGGCTATTTTCATTCTTGGAATGGAGCTGCTTGGTGAGGTACCAGGAAAACTCAGTCTGGGACTGAGGATCATTCTGATATGACTTTGATATGTGTTCTCACATGATCTGATAAGAGTGCATGGGCATTCTGATGTGATAGAGGGATGTGTTCCCACTTGATCAAATATAAAGGCTGAGCCATTTTGTCATGGTTAGAGGATTGGTTCCTTCCATGTCAAATGTGAGTGCTGACCATTCTAACTTGGTGTTAGATATAAGGGCTACTGCCATTCTTGGAATGGAGATACCTGGTGAGGTACCAGGAATACTCAGTCTGGGATTGAGAGCCATTCTAATGTGACTAAGGGATGTGTTCCCACATGATCATATGTAAGTGTAGAGCCTTTCCACAGATGATAGTAGGTGTGTCCTATCATGTTGGTGGATGTGAGTGCTAGCCTTTTCACAGATGATAGTAGGTTTGTCTTATCATGCTGGTGGATGTGAGTGCTATGCCTTTTCACAGATGGTATTAGGTGTGTCCTACCATGCTGGTGATTGTAAGTGATGTTCCTTTCCATAGATGGTAGTAGGTGTGTCCTACCATGCTAGTGGATGTGAGTGTTGTTCCTTTCCACATATGATAGTAGTTGTGTCCTATCATGCTGGTTGTAGGAATAGCCTCCATGTAGGTCTTCGTTAGTGCTTATATCTAACACCAAGTCAAAATGGCCTGCCAAACACTCACATTTGATCATGTAGGAACCAATCCTATAATCACATCAGAAGGGCCCAACACTCACATTCACCAGCATGATAGGACACAACTACTATCATCTGTGAAAAGGCGTAGAACTTCCTGTGACGAGAAGAATCATGTATTGTAACCCAATGTTTTTTTTGGGATGTACTTGTTTCATGTCATGCCCCAATGTTCCTATCGGGAGGATCTATAATGTAAAAAAGTCATGTCAATTCATTGTGGGTAACCCTCCTATTGTCTAAGGGTTAAAGTCCCTGCAGTTCTGGGGAACTAGGGTTATTAGACTCTCCAAGAGAGGTCGGCCCTATAGGGTTTTAGTCATGTCAGGAATTAGTATAAATATAGATTTGTCCTCTCTATTTATCATACACTCATCCAAACTCAGTTGTAGCGCATATTTGAGGAAGAGAAAGACACTGGGGCAAGGAAGAAAGAGGTTGCTGCTGTCGGGAGATCATCTGACTGTTTTGGGGTTTTACTTTTGGTGTTTATTCTATCTCTGAGGAAGTTGCAGGGTTTTCTCCATTTATGGTTTCCCCAAGGAAAAACACTGTTTTCATTGTCTCTTGTTTTTGATTTCTATTCTTATTGTTCTCTAATTTAAATATCCTAATGTTATGCTAGATTAATGTTAAAAATCTAACATGGGGTGTACCACAACAGACAGGGAAACCGCAGAAATCAATCCCTTCCCAATATGCAAGAGAAACAAAATATATAACACTAAAGGATATCATATTATACCTTATTTTAAATGGTTGAAGTAGATCCCCGTTTAGATTTTTCCAATCCTGCTTGCTTTAGCAATTCACTCTCAACAACAATGAACAAGGAAATCATGCTATATAATATAGTGTTAGGACTACTCTATCATATATAATCAATAATGCATAAGCAATTAAGCGCATCCATGGATTCAATATTAATTTAAATGCACATCATTGGATAGAAAAATATATTTCTATTAATAAAATCAGAGATTACATAAGTGACAACCTCTCTTGGCATGTCTGCGTACTGGAGAAACTGAATCCTCCATGTGGGCCTCCACCACTTCAATCCTCCATCTCTTAATAGAAATCTCACAAGAAAAGGAAATATTGGGAAGAACACATAGTGATCTAAGGGACAAAGGGATGCAGAATCAAGTACAAGAAAGCTATGACAACAATGGACTATAGTTTTCTTGCTCTTTAATTATTCCCTCTTCAATGTATCCAAGGGGTTCCTAATATAGTTCTTCAATGGGGTAATGGAAGTTAAAATATGAGTGATCTTGAGTCATATGGAAGGACAAGAGACAAGTGATTCAGATCCACATCAAGAAAAACTCCAAAAGTATTTGGACTTATGCACACATCTCGATGTACACGGGTTTAAGGGTAATATCCGCGTATATATGCGAGAAAGGGATTAAAATTTGCATACAACAAAAAACATGTGTTTTTAGGGATGATATTGGAAACATCAAAGGTACAATATTGGTCCATGGGGTCCAAAGAGTCTACAGAGGGACAGGGTAGGCCATAAAAGTGTGATCAACCATGTGTGGTAAAATCAGGTATAACAGATGCCCCCTAATGTCTGAGGTCAGAGGGGTAACATGATGGCCGAAATACATTATAAATCCATCCCAAAAGTGGAGTGATGAAGCACCAGGTGGAACAACCAGCCATTCATTGGTATAGTACAATAATCAATCTCTGCATATGACTGCAAATACATATAGTAGTCCTAGATACATAAGAGTAGAATGGCCATGAATAGGTATGTTACAAAAGATGACATGTGTGGTGATCACCACATACAATATATAATAGATTAGAATCTCCATGGTGAAGATATACAAAGGATAAATATCTCCATGAAATATAAAGATATACAATGGATCAAGATCTCCATAATGGCTGAAGATATCTAACATACATTGGAATCAAGTTATGAGAGATGAAATCTCATGAAAACTTGCATGATTAAGGAGGTAGCGTATGTGGAATTCCACCAATCTGGAAAGTCTTCTACACACACCTCTACGAGTACATGTCCTAATATGTGAATAAAGGTGTCGAGGTCGAACATAGTAGTCCATCATCTAATTACTAGTCATTGATGTATACCGTTAACAGATGCAAGATCACCCAGTGATAATGAAAATGGGAATCAAGGTACTAGAGTGCAATCTAACAAGTGAGAATAAATGTGTTGAGTTCGAACACTTGGAACAATCCATCGATCAGGGGACATTGATGTATTCCCAAAACCGTCGATGGTGAGAGAACCTACCACTGATGACTGTAAGTATCAAGGCACTCAAATGACTCTAGAATCCTATCCCAGAATAAATGATATGAATTCGATGGGATGGAATCCACTGGAAGGAGGGAATTAAGGAATCCCCCATCCACAAAAACAAGGTACTCAACAATGTTGTATAATGTGGAAGGACTCAAACAACATGTGCATGAACCAGTAATAGTACCGAGAATGGCCGACATGAAAAGTCAAGACAACTGAGGAATGTCCGACTCAAGCTTCAACTTCCTTCAAACAAGAGCATAAAATTGAATGGCAACTAAATGTAGGCAACATAGACTCAATATACAAAACTTGGACATCTCTGTGACATAGGAGACATCAACAGAGGCTCCATAAGGAGTAGAAGCTTAACCAGACAATGGACATAAACTCAGAGGAATGAGTACAGATCCTAAAGTAAAAATATTAACCCAACCAATGGATGTGATATATATTGCTCTGTTCGAAGGCGACACAACTCAACTGCTACCACAGATAACATCTTTTCCTGTCTGCCATTTTGATTTTTTAAATTTTTTTTGGACTTTTTCAGATATTTTGAAAACCTTGAAAAAGAATAAAAGTGCTTTATAGTTACAAATATAGGAGGAGACAAGTGTCAAGGGCTGTTGTTCAGGAATAAACACCTTATAACTGAAGGTCTGGGGTTACCAACGTACTCTTAAAACTTGCAGACAATCAGCTTTAAAGTATAGAAAGGAAATAGGAAGATAGGATGGACTCACTCGATTCACTGCAGTTGATCCAAGCTTTGTCTTCTCCCACTCTGCTTCTCCTCCAAAGATTTCAGGGATGTTTCTCTTTCACCTGCAAAGAGAAAATCCTCCAAATGCAAACTTATATATGTATATTTGACAAGTTATATAAACAATATATAGAGTGCTTAATCATAATTATTTATCAAACCATGATACATGAAATATATTCAACACACATTTGGAATAAGGATTCTATTTATTAACAATAGTGAATGAGTTAAGGTTACAACCCAATGCCTAAAACAAGGACTCCTCTGCAACCAAAGGATTTTGAGTTCTTTTTCTCCAAAGACTTTTGAATAGATACCACCAGCATAACTTTGCTCTCCAAGTATCATTGATTAATGCCCTCCCCAAGGCCTCTATTTATAATTAGGGAAACAGAGCAGTTTCGAAGGTTGAGGAGGTTGAGACAGTTAAGATAGTTATTGATTAGGGCTTAACACATCTCCATTAATCATGATTTATTATTTTTAATGTCAAAGGAAGGCATACACGAGTATTGATACTGGAAACTAATGTATGACATGCGAGTTGCTATAAGGGAAACCCACGTACAGATAGGTACACAGGTTGCAATGACAATACTCACGTACCGTATGCGATATGCTATAGGAAAAGTTGCGTACAACAATTGACATATGAAAAGGTAAAAATGGCAAGCTGGATGGATAATGAATGTATTTCATAACATGCCCATCTATAGTGTTTTAGGCAACCTTCAATCCATAAATGTCCTTTTGTGTGCCAACAAGTGAAGTGTCGGCACTCGGACAGAGAAGTGCCATTTGGGTTGATAACAGAGGACCCCTAATGTGTGAGGTTAGAGGGAAGCGATGGAAAAAATACATTATAATATTTGTCTTTGGAGAACTCAAAAATCCAATGGAGCAGAGGTAGTACCTGAAAAAAATGCATAATAATATCATATACAAAGTCATATCTGAGGATGTTATGTTCAATATACTGGAAAACTAGCTCCTTTTTAATATTTGAGTACATCATATAATATGGGTGCAAGACCACTTATATTACAAAGGTGGATTGAAGCCACAATATACAATAATGATGAGTCTTCAAAGATCTGGAAGTTGTGTACATAAGTAAAACATAATCTTGCGCAACTTAGTCCATAGATGAGGAACTAAGGTCTTCATAAACAATCCCAACGAACCAGTACAATCCAAGCCATGTTAATAAATGTAGGCTGAATTTGAACATGGAGCAGATTCAATAGTTTTTCAATTAATAGGTGATAATCAACAACTAAAGCAAAGGAATTCACCAATGATGAAAGTGAATCTTGAGGTACTATCGTCAAAACTCTAGGTCTTCGTCATCAGGAAGTGCTGAAGCGGAACCATACTGTGATAAGGAAGGCAATAGATCCTCCAACGGATCACAAGAGTGACTAGGAACTAGGTAAAAAGAAGGTAGACACAGATGATAACAGATACAACAATGATGGGATCAAGATAGAGATCATACATTGAGTTGAGTCCTTGAACAATGAGCACGACATATAGATGACCCAAGGAAGCTTTTAACTTTATAGATAAAACAACTAGACCTATCTGTCATGTAGGAGACATGATCAAATTCCCTAGGTATAACAGACAAGAGGAGGAGTAATAAACTTCAAGTAATAGCTGAATTGAAAGTGAACACTGAGACATGGGTATCGAAAAAATAGAGAGTGCTATGTTCAAGGACGACATGCTGCAACTAACTGAAAACAAGAAAAAACTTCTTCCTTACCTTCCCTGTTAAATTTTAACGAGTCCAGGAAAGTCAACTTGAATCTCTCTTCATTTTTTAATAATATTAAAGAGAAGAGAAAATAATGCTTGATAGTTTCACTGATTGATGGATTTAACGAGCCCAAACTAGTACATGCTCGACGATGTTTTCATAATTTAGAGAGTCTGAAAACTCCAAAGAAGACTCTAGGGGGGGTCCTTTTTCATCCAATTTAGTCTCCTGAGGCTGAAAAAATATAAAACAAACCACAGAAGAAATGTCTTAGCTTCTGAAGAAGTAAGGTGTACCTTTTTTGTATTTAGTCAGGAGGTCTGAAAAAGGTTAAATTACCACCTACCCAACGCTCCTTCAAGTACAACATAAATAGCTTGAGTTTTACGAGTGTGAAGGAAAGCAAGATCACTCAGAAAGATCCATTTGCGTACAAGAAATGGGACTTACAACAATATACTCGATGCTTTATTCTTTAGTGTTTAACGGGCATGACAAAGACATAAAGTACACTAGGAATATTTTTCATGTTTAGATCCAAAGCACAAAAAAGAGAAAACTAAGCTCATACCGGGAGTTCGTTTTCCATTAATTTAGTCCCTCAGGTCTAGAAAAGTGATAAACCTATACCTGAGAATACTCTTCTCAATTCCATAGAAAAGAGAGTTATCCTTTCTCATGCTATTCCGCATGGTCCGAGAAAGAGATATCCTACCACCAATGCAGATGCCCATTCACATATTCTTAATGATATTGAATGGACAAGTTTACTCGGTAGTCAAGTCTATTTTGAGGAGTCAAACATGGGCCTAAAGAAACTCAAAATATTTCTTGTGAAGTTTTCACAAGTCCAGAAAATTCAACTCGTGGCCTCCTTACTGTTTTTAACGAGCTCGAAGGAGATAAGAAAGAATGCTCTAAATGCGAGGAGAAAAGTGTCAGGGGCAAGTGGAACTAATTCCAAGCGCAAGGAAAAAACCTATGCATAATGAAAGGAACATGAGTAGGATAAAGACACTCAGGGAATGTTTCCTCAAGCTAAAGGGTGTCAAGTTGCAAAGGCAAAATGATACAAGGCTTAGCGACGATGAGAACAAAGATGAGGGCTAATACAATGAGATAAAAGCGTGGAAGCCGGCATCAGGCTCAAAAGTGTGAGCAGGATACATGCAAATGCGGTTATAGCTTGTAGTTACAGCTTGAAAAACAAGATAAGGTCAGTAAACAGTTGTGAATCCAACTAAAAATCCTATCTCCAAGAAACAACAACATCAGAATCATATTCAGAAGAAAAGATCCTATGCAAGTCAGTTTGGTAGAAACACATGCGACTTTGCTATCTTCTACGAAAGGTAAAGTCAAGGTAGAATCAACAGAAGAATATTCTATAGAACCAAGGCTCGAGGGTTTATAATTAGTAATATAAACCACAGAAGGAGAGCAAAAATCAACCAGGGATATAGAGTCTACAGGAACAAACTCAATATCATAGGAGTTGAAAAATTCATAAGAAAAATCAAACTCATCAAGATCACTGACTTGCTGTTCAAAGGAAGAGTCAAAAGACTCTACAAGACCAACATAAGAACAAAGGTCAGGCTTACTTGGAAAATTAGGGTTAGACTTATTCACAACTGAACCAACATCCAAAAGAAGGTTAGATTGTGTCAAAGACTCTAGGAAGAATTCATCCGAAGGAAGGAGATCATCCGATATAGGACACATGTCTAAACTTTCAAATGAATTAACAAAGTGGAGAGCAGGCTCCACATTCTGTATAGGATGACTCACCTGGTCCATTGCTGGGACCAAGTCCCAAGAAGGTAAGCTTGAAAACAGAGGCTTCTTCTTAGTAGCAATTGAACGCAAAGGACATGATGCCACATAGCTCACCTATGGCGGGGTAGTTTCTATAGAAACACTGGGAATCGATAAAGGAAAGACCTGGTCTCTAGTTGGGTCAGGATATGGATCAAGAAAATCCAAATGATCGATAGTGACAATTTATTTGCCATGATTAAAGTACATCAGACGAAATAATATTGACACCATAGCTTGCATGGCATAGATATAATCATGTCCAATGAGCATATTGAAGTCCAAGGGGTCTTTTATCACCATGAAGTCTACTAAGACGGTCTTCCCACCCAAAATAATAGGTTTTTGAGAAAGAATTCCCAAGGATATACAAGTTCTTCTATCAAATTCCAGTAACTGACTAGCAGTTGACACAAGGCTAGGAGATCCCATGCCTCGCCAAGCATGACCAGACAAAATACTAACTAAGGCTCCTTCATCAACAATACAACAAGAAATTGTGTATGATTCAACTTTTACCTTTATCTAGAAAGGTGCATCAGAAGGAAGGTGGGGCTCAAATAGGCTATCCCAATCAAAGGAAGCAATCTGAGAGCTTGGTGGGGGTTGATTCGAAGCAAGTTCAGTGCCCCCTTGTTCAATAAGTTCTGAACTGGCAATGAAGAAAATGTGACTAGTAGACACTTCACTCTCCAAAGGAAGAGTGGGATTCGTCGACAATGAAATCGATTCAACTGCTTCATCAAATTCACTCTCTGTAGGAAGAGTGGGATTGACCAAATATGACATTGGTTCAAACACATCAGGATCACTCTTCGGAAGAAGAGTGGAAATGACCAAATCTGAGATTGGTTCGACTGCTTGATCAACCAATGGTTGAGTAGGGCGTTGAGAAACTATAGGGTGTTAAAAAATGAGATGACCATGAAACCAAACTCTTCTTACCTCTTCAATAGAAGGGAATTTATAAGTAAGATGGTCTCCCTCACAAATCTTACAAGGAAACTTGGGCTTGTGTTTTGATCAGGTAGTCTTTTCAACAGAGTTAACATGACTCGCAGTGGCTAACGAATTGTCTTCAACATGAAGTATAGAGGATGAGAGATTACCCCTAGCATGGCTTGCAGAGGATGAGAGACTAGGTTCAACATGACTTATAGAGGTTGAATGGGTGCCCCCTTTCTTGTGTGCCTTCTTCCTGTTCTTCCTTCTTTTACTCCTTTTAGAATGTCGGTTACTAGTATTAGTACTTTCACCACATGAGGTAGAAGGAGTAGGAGAATTAACTACAGGTGAAGGGGGAGAAATGTTTTGATGCCTTTGAAATAAGGATCTTACTTAAGAAGCATCAGGAGCATTCAGGGCAGTTGGAGTGGAACAAAAACCACACCGATAGCCCTAGGGTGAATCCAGGTAGATTCAAGATGGCCATCAAAGGAACACCAACATTCCCCATGAGAGGAACAATACAAGGAGTTCCCAGCATGGAGACCTCTTGGTTGGTGTTCAAAGGGGTTTTAGCCATAGCTTCAAACTAGGAAACAAAGTCTAAGGTTGAAAAGGAACCAAAAGTAGAAAGCACACACCAAAAGGCACACTAAGTACAGACAAACCACACAACACTCACTAAAAAATCCTAAATCCAAATAGACAAATAGTTATAAGATACGATTTCCAAAAGAAAGCCAAGAGATAGTTACTTGGCATCCCTATAGATGTTCTTAGACACAATCGAAGGAATCACCCACCGCCCTACCACACTTTCTACCGGGGTTACCTTCCAAGCCCGTCCAAGGTCAACCAGAAATAGACTTCTGGTGTACATGTATATGAACCCTAGATGTCGAAGAGAATAAAGGCTACCTTAACTATATTGACAGTCTGGGGGGACAGTCGCAAGCCTAGTTCGTATGCATGGGAAGGGTAGAAAAGTCTGAAACCTTGTCTAAGACAGAATCCCTAGATGCACAAAAACCCTGGTCTACCCTTTGACAAGGAATCATAGGGTTATCTCCTCAGTCCAAGTTTCCATGTGGCCTCGTGCTTAACTCCTGTTTGAGAGGAGATTCCCATATACAATCAACATAGAAAAGGGTTTACGTAGGGATTGGCCAACTACGTCTGATATTTAAACAATTGTGGAGAGTTTAAACACCCTATCCCACAAGTCTAGCCTAAGCTAGTTGGTGTATGACCCTATAAAATAAAACTTACTAATAGTTTTAAAATTATATCATTTATTTTAAGGGGTTTTTTTATTCAGAGGGTAAATAGCGTGAAACCTATGTGGTGTTTTGGCTCAAAGTTTAAACCAAATGACTAAGCAAAGACAAACGAAATGCAAAAAGCAAACTATTCTCTTTCTTTTCCAAGTAGAAACTTAGAAGCCACAAAAGAACAAATTCATTTTATTTTTTTCAAAAACAATGATATGCCATGCAATCTAGACTAATAAACTAATCTACATGCATATAAAGAAAACATGTGTTTTTCTTTTTCTTTTATAATTGCAAAAGAAAAATAAGACTATATTTTTTTTGTAATTTTTGAGATTATATTCTAAAAACTGAAAGTAAAACTACTCTATGTAAAATTACATGCAAAAGCTTCAAAATGTTTTTCTCTTCACTTTTTAAAAAGCTCAAAGACTACTTATGCACCTAAAATGCACAAAAACTCGAGTATGCTTGAATTTAACAAACTGTATAAAGTAAGCAAAGCAAAGTAAACAAATTATAAATACCAAGAAATCAACCACCTAAGGAAGACTTGGAACCCTAGCTTGGGTAGACACAATGTAAAGAAGACATTGAAATCACACAAAGGTAAGTGGCACACCAATCACTACTTGAAAATAGAGGGATAGACAATGCCTAGGAACCTGATCACTGCTTCAGACAAACAACACTTAAACCTATAACCCAAACATGCAAATCAACTTCAAATTTGCAAACAGTATGAAAATCCATACAAGAGAACTAAAGGGCTTTACAGGAAAGCACAAGGTGTGGCCAACAAGGTCATCAAACTAACAACACAGTGCTTATAAGGAAGACCGACCAGCAAACATAAATTAGAGAGGGTCACGGACAAGCAAACCCTAGCCCAGAAATTCCTATTCCAAGGATTGTACGCGACTGTGTATAAGGGCAACTTGCGTACCGTACATGACTGTCCTAGAGAGAAACCTGCATACACAGGCCTTTGTACGCAACTGTATGCAAGGGAAACTCGTGTATAGGTACAAAATTTTCTAAACAGAAGGAAAATTCACAAGGTCTTCAAACACTATGGTAAGCATGAACCAGGACAAGATACCACACACAAACTCAAGGCAAAGATTGGTCAAGGGTAACAGAAATAACCTACAATAGTCTAGGCTCCCCAGTGAAGTCGCTAGTTTTGTTGTTTAGGAAGAAACACCTTATAACCGAAGGTCTTGGGTTACCAACGTACTCTTAAAACTTGTAGACAATCATCTTTAAAGTACAGAAAGGAAATAGGAAGATAGGATGGACTCACTCAATTCACGATGGTTGATCCAAGCTTTGTCTTCTCCTGCTCTGCTTCTCCTCCAAATATTTCTCCTCCAAATATTTTAGGGATGTTTCTCCTTCACCTGCAAAGAGCGAATCCTCCAAATGAAAACTTATATATGTATATTTGAAAAGTTAGATAAATAATATATCGATTTCTTAATCATAATTATTCATCAAACCATGATACATGAAATATATTCAACACACATTTGGAATGAGGATTCTCTTTATTAACAATAGTGAATGAGTTAAGGTTACAACCCAACGCCTGAAACAAGGACTCCTCTGCAACCAAAGGATTCTGAGTTCTGCTGCTCCAAAGACTTCTAAATAGATACCACCAGCATAACTTTTCTCTCCAAGTATCATTGATTAATGCCCTCCCCAAGGCCTCTATTTATACTTAGGGAAATAGAGCAGTTTCGAAGGTTAAGTAGGTTGAGGCAGTTAAGATAGTTATTGATTAGGGCTTAACACATCTCCATTAATCATGATTTATTATTTTTAATGTCAAAGAAAGGCGTACGCGAATATTGATACTGGAAACCCACGTATGACATGTGAGTTGCTATAAGGGAAACCCTCGTACAGATATGTGCGTGAGTTGCAATGACAATACTTGCATACCATACGCGATATGCTGTAGGAAAAGTTGCATATGTAGGCGGGTTGCTTATAGGAAAAGTCGTATACAGTAATTGACATTTGAAAAGGTAAAAATGGCAAGCTGGATGGATAATGAATGTATTTCATAACATGCCCATCTATAGTGTTTTAGGAAACCTTCAATCCATAAATTTCCTTTTGTGTGCCAACAAGTGAAGTGTCAGCACTCAGACGGAGAAGTGCCATTTAGGTTTATAACAAGGGGAAAACAAACTAGTTCCAAGCAGCGGAACATACCTATGCTCAATGCAAGGAAACATGTGCAGGACAACGAAACTCAGGGGAAAGTCCCCTCCCAGTAAAAAATGGGGAATCAAGATGCAAAGGATATATAAAAAGGCTCTACTTGGCTCAACATGAGACAAGCTAGGGCTATATGGATGATAATCAAAGTCAAGGAATCTAGCATAAGGCTCAATAAGGCAAGAAAATATCATGATAATGCAATTACAAATTGACATACACAAGGGAGTCCCGGGGAAATGGATAGCATAAATTTCAAGAGGTATATGAAGCTCTTTCTCAAAGTCATGGCGATACTATATAAAGGACTCCCACACCCTAAAGGAGAAATGTCGGCATGGGCACCAAATGCAAAATAGGATCTATCTAGGGTACCCATGTATGGTAAAGCTCTACCATTCACAACATGCCACTTCTAACAGTAGCAAGAAGGTTCCGTGACAAGATGGAATGGGTTCGTACCTAAGGTTAAGATGAAATCATCATAAGGTTATGAAAAAGTGCAAACGGATGTGAAACCTAACCTATATTCCAATTTAGACATAATACCTAAAATATACACGAACGGGTCAAAGCCATGGTCAATCCGCACTAAAAATGGATTCCTACAACATCAAATTACTTCAAATGGTCCAAAATGGTCAAAAACTATAGAAAGTGGGAAAAAATTTCAAACATTTTATATAAATAGTGAAAAATTTAAAAATTTTCATACCATTTTAATTTTTTACGCAACATATTGCATTTGAGCTCAGAACTTTAGAAGCGAATTCCAGGAGCATCATTTAGCAGAATCTCCCCCCGTTTGATCCTGGTATATTCTCATGCTTTTCTCTTTCATTTTGATTATTTTTTTTTTAAATTTCATGGTCTATTTAATTTTTTGAGCAATCCAAACTTATGCATTTTGGCCCACGCGGAAATTGGGCCTTTTTCCACATATAGGGCTTGCCATACATGGAAAATGAACCGAACGCCGCATACATATGCAGTTTTTTTGAAAAAATTCACATACAGGGCCATGAACAATGTTTTAAAGGGAAAAGACTGATAAAAAACTTGGTTTTTTGTGCAAGATGGTACTAGAGTGGAGAGAAAGAGAGCATGGTGATGTTTAGGAAGCTGTGGAAGGTGATCTCATGGCTCAACAAGCATTACGTCCATGTGGATTGTAAAAGTTTTGGTGTCTTGAAAGCATGAGGGCCAAACCAAGACTACTCCAGCTACTGGTAAACTATTGGGATCTAGTGTGTGAAACATTTCAGGTAGATGGGATGTCACTCAGCATTGAGGTTGAGGACATATATTTCATCACAGGTTTGTCTCGACAAGGGGAGATAGTGAACCTCCAATCTCGTGGGCTAGGAGGTGGGTTGACCATAGATGAGTACATAGCTTTGTACTGCTTTTCAGATATAGAAAAGGTTGTGAGTCAAATATTGATAAACTCTATTCAGATTCTAGGGCCGAAAGCCATAGTTTTGGCACTAGGCTGTATTGTAGGGTTGGCTTCACTCCACCAGGCCTCACTGCCAATGATGTTCTACATGGTAGAGTGCATGAAACCTATAGTATATGACTAGATTACTACATTGTTGAGAAACATGAAACAACAACTCAGTGACTACAACATGGGTAGAGTGTGGAACTTTGGTTTCGGCAGCATAGTGAGCATGTTTTTCTTTGAGCGGGTGCTAGGGCTAAGCCCTAGGGTAGACATTTCTCCACATGGAGTCTGAGATCCATCCTAGCGATGTTGGGTGAATTTCATGTGCAAAATGGGTGGTGGTAGGGTGGCTCACCCCTACCCAGCTGATTTCTTTCCATGGCGGTGGAGACAGATCGTCGCCATAGACGACTACCCCTATGCATGGATAGACTTCTGCAGAGACCCAGATATGCCCATACCACCAGGAGTAGATTATGGTGACATAGGTAAAGAATCCCAAACCCACTTTTTAAGTTTTGAATTATTTAATTTTTTGTGTTTTTTGATATATGAATTCAAAATACATGTTTTTGGTGTGATGACACATAGTGACAATCTGTCATGTATATGCATATGTAGGACCACGATGGCCATATGGATTTCCTTTTCATTGATGGAGGAGAAGAGGTGATGATATTATGGGTGTGGATGCAGAGAGGGCACTCCAAAGCATCCACATGAACTTTATGTGTTTGACACATAGAGTACCCATGGTGCAAGTCGAGGACTTTCCTGAGGCCATGTAGTGCCAGGTGGTTGGAGTACTATGAGCATGGGTTTGACTATTTCACCGGCTAGCTAGAGCCGTAGTGTTCTATCATGATCAAAATCCTCCTCCACATTAGGCTTAGAGACCTAAGTGTATTCATTTTTGTATGACTGTGTAGTATATTTTGGTGGTTGAGAAGCCCCAATTTTGTATATAACACTTAAGTATTATGACGTCACTTTTTGAAGTTACTGAAATTTTTTTTATGCTGATCAATTTTATTTTATTTACATGTGTGTAAAATGTGTGTTTGTGATATGCTTATGGTCTATGAAACACATGCCAATGTAACACCCTAGTTTTGATCCCGTTTTCATTAAATATACATGATACATATGTTGTAATAATCATGGTGAGGAGCTAAGGGAAAAATCCCCACCATCGATTTGGTTATGTTATGATTCGGATTGGAATGGTCACCAATGGTATATCGGGACATATGGCATATATTAAATTGTGACATCATGTAAATGTGCATTTTAATTAAATAACCCAACCAACTATGCTCACTGCAACTAAATTGAGAAGGGGCATGATTCCTAAGGATAAGGAGGGGAAATGATGAACCTTGAGCCATGGGGGAAAAAGCCATGTATCACCACCTTGATTGTTTTTCTCATTTTCCCTTGCTTCATCCAACCACCACCTTCATTGATTCTGTTGATTAGTTGTGGCATCTATTTGCTGGAAAAATGATGACTACTATGCCCAAGCCTACTCTCTCTCTCTCCACGACATGCCTTTTGCGTGCAGATGGTCTGTCCACTATGGGGATCAAGAGTCTATTCAGTTTCCTCATGTAGGTCGAGTTAAAAACACCCGCGATCCATTGTCAGTGGGTTCATTGGTGTTAAATTTTCATATGATTAACTAAGACATCAGTATATCATTTCATTTTTTATAATAAAAGCATATAAAACAGGATCACTGAAAGAAATAGTATCACAAGAACAACATAGATTTATCCTAGGAAAACCCTAAAGGGAAAAAACCTAGCAAAATCTTCCTCAATATAGATGCCACAAAAAGGGAAAAAGGTAGAACCAACAAGGAGATCAAAAACCTGATTCTCCTCCTTCTCCAGCAACTCCTCTCCTCCACAAGTGCGCTATTCCAAGTGAGTGTGTGTGTCTCAAGTGAGGAGCACTACACCTCTATTTATATTCATCCATTCACTTAACGTTTACTCAATTAACATGTCGGCTTAAGTTAACTCATGTAGGCTCGAGTTACACATGTAGGCTCAAGTAACCACACTGGGGTACTGATGACCCACCTTTACAATTTGAGGGGACTACCTCATGACTCTTATTAGTTCTTTCGATTAGGAGCATCAGGGTACAATGAAATACAAATGGTTCTCCCGGTTGGATCATCGGGGACCACAAAAGATACATAAAGAATATTCTTCGAAGTTACAATATTTCAACACTCCCCCTTAACGAGAAGGGTATTCTACATCAACAACAACAAGAGCAGATATGGGGGACATCATCAACATCAGCAGGGTAACACATCTATAAATCATTGGAATCTTTTCAACATCATGTAGTCTTCATCTTCAATCTTCAATATTCATCATCAGCAACATCTTCAGTATTTGATCAACAACATCTTTAGCATTTTGATCTTTCAATTAGCAATGACATCTTCAGCACTTGGATCTTTCGATCAGCAACATCTTTAGCACTTTGACTGTCCGATCAGCAACAACATCTTCAACATTTTGAACTTTCGATCAGCAACATCTTCAGCACTTCGATTTTTTCGATCAGCAACAACATCTTCAACATTTTGTCCTTTTGATCAGCAACATCTTCAGCATTTTGACTTTTCGATCAACAACAACATCTTCAGCACCTTGACCTTTCGATCAGCAACATCTTCAGCATTTTGACTTTTCGATCAACAACAACATCTTCAGCACCTTGACCTTTCGATCAGCAGCAACATCATCATCATCATATTCTGATCTATCAATCATAATCATCATCACATTCTGATCTTTCGATTAGAAACATCATCATCATACTCTGATCGTTCGATCAGAAACATCATCAACATAGAAACATCATCATCATACTCTGATCTTTCGATCAGAAACATCATCATCATACTCTGATCTTTCGATCAGAAACATCATCAACATAGAAACATCATCATCATACTCTGATCTTTCGATCAGAAACATCATCATCATACTCTGATCTTTCGATCAGAAACATCATAATCATAGTGCATCATCATAATACTCTGATATTTTAGATCAGTACGTCATCATCATCATACTCTGATCTTTCGATCAGTATGTCATCATCATCATACTCTGATCTTTCGATCAGTACGTCATCATCATCATACTCTGATATTTTGATCAGTACAACATCATCATCATCAGCAACAACCTGCAATCCACAACTCAAAGAAAAAAAGTCTTTGGATCACTTTTGGACTTAAAGTCTAGGGATGATACAATCCCACCACATTCTCGACAACCGAAGTAACTAGA
>LPNX010209182.1:583696-651019 GCA_001517045.1 Pseudotsuga menziesii | reverse complement strand
CAGGATGATACAATCCCTCTTCATTCTCGAAGATCGAGGTCTCCGGATCACTTTAGGGAAGGTGCCCAAGGATGATACAATCCCATCACATTCTCAATGACCGAGGTCACTGGATCTATTATGGACAGATGTCTCGAAATGATACAATCCCTCTTCATTCTCGAGGACCGAGGTCTCTGGATCAATTTATGGAAAATGCCCAGGGATGATACAATCCCACTACAACATCACTACTCCCCCTTTCAAGGAAGGTCTGTCCGAACAACACCAAGCTTGTCTCGAAAGTGTTTGAACTCTACTCGAGGTAGAGGCTTCATCGGTACATCATCATCCAAACCATCATCATCTACATCTTCAATATCTGAATACTGATCTATCACCATCTGTATCTCTAGTATGTGAATACTAAAAGCATCATCATCTATATCTTCAATATGGGAATACTGAAACATCATCATCTCTATATTCAGTATAGAAATACTAAATCACCATCATCTGCATCTACAGTATCATTATCTTCATCTTATCTTGTATGTAGAAATACCGGATTTCTACGTGTTATGTGGAACACAGGGTTCTTTGTCATCACAACTGTGGTTATCACATAGAATCATTGTTGTATCCATATTCAGGTCAAAGAGACCTGATATCGGCTTCTGAAGCCATATGGCTTCAAAACATAGTAGAGAAATCTACTATGTATTCTGCTTCAACTGTGCTAAGAGAAACACTGGACTGTTTCCTGCTAAACCATGAACTCATAGCAGACCTCAAAGCATATACCTGAATTGATTTTCCTTTCTGAGATACTTCCATCCCAATCTGCATCTGTGTAGCCATACAATCTATACTCATGGCTACCATCATAGTATAGACCAAATTCTATAGTCTCTTTCAGATATGTTTTGCAGCTACTAGGTGAACCCGTCTTGGTTGAACAAGATATTTACTTAAGGTGTTCACAGCAAAACAAATGTCTGGTATGGTATTTGTTAAGTACATCAATGACCCAATGATCTATCTATAGTGAGTCACATCCACTAACTCTAATGAGTCATCAGCTAACAGCTTCAGGTTGGAGTACATGGGTGTGGCCATGACTTTACATTTGAGTCTCTTCAATATCTATACCACATACTTTCCCTGGTTGAGAAAGATTCCTTCTGAACTTTGCCATACTTCCGGACCTAGGAAATAATGCATTAACCCAAGGTCTTTCATCTCAAATTCTTCTGCTAGTTTCTTCTTACTTTCCATAATCTGTTTCTCATTCCCTGTCAAGAATAAGTCATCCACATATAGTAATAGAATGATAGGTACATCTTCTACAACCTTGTAGGAAAGGTTAGTGTAGCTAGGGTTTTACCCCTAGCTTGTGCGAATGAGCACCTACTAAGGAGAATGGATTCCTTAGTAGCAATTCAATAATATGTGAAATAAAAGATGCTAAACAGTAATAAAAATTAATCTAAACATGTTCATGAAGCAAAACAGCAAAAAGTAAAGAATGATTTTTTATTGATCCGACCTCCAATGTGGAGGTTGGTGAAGCCCGTTGCGCTGATCCGAGAGGTTGCTCCGAGCTCCAGCTGCTCCTTCTCTTTCTCCAATGGTGGAAATGGGCCAAAAGGGGCTCTCATGGTGAAAGTAGCTCAAGGGTGAGCTAGGGTTTCAAGAGCAATTTTGGCAGAGGTAGGATACTTGTGATTATGGATTTGAAATAAGGGGTCTCCATCACTTATTTATAGTGGTGGAGTGCCGGTTTAGGTTTAGGGTTTCGGCTGTTTAGGGTTTCAGCTGTTTAGGGTTTTTTCCTCCTTTTCCTCATTATTTTATATTTTTTCTTCCTTTTTGGATATTTTTGCCTTTTTGGAGGAATTTTGAATATTTTTTGGAGGAAAAGAGGGTTTTATGGCCTTTTGGAGGAATTTTAAGCCTTTTGGACGATTTTTAGATGGTTTTATGGGTTTTTGATAGAAATATGGTAGGAAAATGAACAAATGAGCCATGTAGTGGGGTAGATGAGGTAGTGAACCCTTTTTGGGTGTTAACAGATTGCCCCCTGATGTGCGAGGGCAGGAGCTCATCGTATGGCCGATGGACATCATAAGTCATATTTGTTTTTCCTGGGGTGTGGAGAAGAGAAGGAACCAACTGAAGCCCGGAACATCGATCTCGAACCAACTGCAAGGACTGAAAAGTACATAACCTCAATAATGGATGAGGAATCATCTGATCATCTAGACGAGGTGGGCATACCCATGCTCGTATCAAGATACATAAAAATAACTGTGAGGCCCGAAAAGAGGGACCTGTAGGATACATAGAAATCCACTGTGTATATCATAAGGGTCCAGAAGGGACACCTATCTGGAACATACTGCTGGGATGACCATGTCTGAGATGAACAACTGATACACTGGAATGACAGCAGTGCTACTGAATGTGGTTCCAAAGAAACTAATGAGCTGCTGGATCAAAGTGACAATGGTCATACTTGCAATGGTACACTGATCTGGAACTGAACTGGGTACTCAAGGAAGCATGGAACTGGATGGCTTCCGAATACAATCGCCAATGCAGCCCAGACATCCACGGGAACATATAACTGGCCGTTCCAAAGTGGCTCACCAATGTGCTAGAGTCGGGGGAAATCCAGGGTCTTCGACACATAATGGAAAGGATATACATCCTGCATGATTCTCAACGATGCGATTAAGGTGCTGAAGTTGAGCATGTGAGAAACAATGATTCAGAGAGGCAATGATGACTCCTCCCAAAATGGTCCATAGGAACTCACCACAGATGGTGATGGGTCCAAGGCGCAGGGGCCTCTAGGTCTATCCTCTAGAATAGAGGGGCTGTCGTCGACAGAGGGAGACCTGCAACTATCAAGGCAATGATGTTTCCTTAATAGGACCGCGAGGTAAAAAGCCGAACTGTGATAGTACTGATGGCAGGAGTGATAAACTGGGGGGAATAACTGGGCAAGTAGAGTGGGTGGACTCAAACTTCCTTTGTTCAGAGTATGCTGGCGGGGATGATCGGGTAGCATATGAGATTGATTGGTGGTAAAGGGATCATAGCGGTATAGGATCTGAGGGTGAATGGGCTGAGGGAGACTCAAGTTGTGGTAAAATGGAAAGAGATTGCAGAATACTCTGAACAAAGGCGACCTGATTGGGGGTGCTGCCGAGAGGATTGATCATAGCACCAAGAAGCGCGGGGGGACTTATTCATGGGTTAGGGAACTAGAAGAAGTGTGGATATAAAATGGTGCTGTCATGTGGATTTTACGAGCCCGGGACAGTTCATGCTCATGGTTGCTTTCAATTTTAAGGAGTCTGAAAGAAAATAAGAAGACTCTGAAGTGATAGAATGGTATTGTCGTGTGGATTTTTACAAGCCCAGGACAGTACATGCTCGTGGTTGCTTTCAATTTTAAGGAGTTTAAAAGCAAATAAGAAGACTCTGAATTAATGGAATGGTACTGTCGTGTGGATTTTACGAGACTAGGACAGTGCATGCTCGTGGTTGCTTTCAATTTTAAGGAGTCTGAAAGCAAATAAGAAGAATCTGAATTAATGGCCAGGCAAGGAGGAAGTGTTCAATCAAGGAATATTTATGATGACCAGGACTGAGGGTGGGGGGGAACACTGGTGGGCCTCCTTGCAGGGTGAATGAATGGTGTCAAAATAATGAAACATTTGCAGTATGACAGGAGTGGATGGCTCATGTAAAAAGTGTGAAATAATCTGATGACGGCCGATGTGGCGCGCAAATCGATGCGGAAAGGTGTAGGGATGCAATGTTGAAATTGTACCAAGTGAGAGTGAGAAATGATCTCAAGCATCATCACAAGCTCGGAAAAATGAATCCGGTGATATGAAAAGTGTTAAAAACGGAGAGCGGTCGAAGTGGCGTGCAAACCGAGGTGACTATTGGTATCGAAAAAATGGGCAAAAATGGTGTAGCAAAAAATAATGCAACGAGGTGACCATCGTGATGGTTTCGTCGTGCTGATTCCAATGGTGGAAACGGTTCAGAAAATGGACTCCGTCTGGGTTCAGAATGGCCAAAACAAGAAAAAGGTCAATGGGCTATAAATAGTAAGTGGGACGCTGTTTCTGACGAACGGGGGGTACATCAGGCCATGTGTTAATGTGGTGCTCTATAATGGCAGGGTCAAGACCAGGCATTTTGGTATAGGACCAGGCAAAGACATCACGGAATTCTTTGAAGAGTGTTTTGTATTCCTCAATCTCCTGTTCACTGCAAGAGGCTCCTAAAGTGATGAGTTCGGGGGTGCTTCTTGGGGCCGCGATATCAATTTGGATGACAGGTGAGATGTTGGCCATGTTACCCTCTTCGAAGGAATCAAGAGCAGGAATAGGGTCCTTGAACTAGTCGACCTTGTGGGGAAGGAAGTCTTTGGATTCAACTGCAAATTGGGTAGTATCGTTAGAGGAAGATTCATTTGGGAGGAAGTAGGAACGATGGTGCATGTCATCCCAAGGATAATCCGGGGCAGTGAGAGCCTCGAGAATCTCCTCATCCGTACAGAATGTTTGTGTCGTCAAATCAGTTGATGAAGGAGTAGTGGTGGAAGAGATCATATAAATGGTATTAACCTCTTCGGAAGAGGAAGAGTCCGGGGGGTGGATCTCCACAATGGTGGGTGGTGCTGTCTCAAGATCTAGATTGTTCATTTCAAAGAGAGCTGCTCTGTACTCAGGGAGATCAGGACAGTGATGTGAGTAATGCCCGTAGACACCGCATAAGGCACAGGAGTGGTTAGTGTGCAGGGATTTGTTGCGAGGCATAGGGGTTGGATCTAGATGGACAACCGGGATAGTGGGGTCGTCGTCAAGCAGTTGCATGTATTCCTGTAACATCGGTAACTGAGGACATAGGTGAGTCGCATGGCCCAACTCATCGCACAGTGCGCATTTGGGAGGAGTACGAAACACAGGGGGATTTTTTATTGTCTTAGGAGGTGGGACAGCAGTGTAAGGTTGGGGGCCTCTGCCCCCAGTGGGTTTGGTAAGAGGAGGGAGGGGTTTCATAGAGGATGACGGGGTAGCGACACTGGGAGGTGGTTGAATAGTAGTGACAATGGGTTGCACCGGTTGCAGGATGAAATCTGGTGTCGGCGGACGAACGGGAGGCGAGAGATACCAAACGAGTAATCCTAAGGTTAACCCAGGGAGGCTGAGGGTAGCCATGACTGGGGCGCTAACTACTCCTGAGGGAGGAAAGAGGAAAGGAATGGTATGGATGGGTGTAGCACCAATGTGAATAGGTACCAAAGGGGGTTTAGGCAACAAGGGCGGTTGATTAGTAGGAGTTCGTGTATTATGGGATAGGGTACATATGGCTTCAGATGTGGAGCCATATGGTTGGGTGTTCACTACGCCTTGGGTTGATAAGGGGTTTTGCAGCACCAAAGGTGGCTGCTGAGGTTGTGGGGGGTTGGGTGGTGCTTGAGGAGCCTCCTGCCCTTGGCGGTGTGCATCAGCAGCCCAAAGTTTCCACACTCACTCCATATGTGGACAAAAATGTGTGTAGTGGCCATAGACCCTGCAAATAGAACACGGATAGTTTGTTCGCAAATTGGGGTTTTTAGCCTGCTTGGGCGGGTGATCAGGGTTTTGGTTAGCAGGGGCTGCATTATTACTAGCAGGGGGAATAGGGTGTTGACCAGCTTGCTCGGTCGGTTGGTTGTTCCCACTATTTTGGCCTCTTCCGCGGTTTTGTTGGCCCTGGTTGCGTTGGTTGTTCTGGTTTTGCTGCGGGTTTTGTTGAGCGTAAACTTTCCCTTGGACAACAGGTGGATTCTGAGGTTGCGCAGGGGCTGGAGCAGGCTGCGGTGGATGATATGTAGGTGGAGGCTGCATAGGTGCAGCAACCTGAGGGGGTTGCTAATAGTGCTGTGGATTGGGTTGTGGGTTTGCCGCATGGGCTTCCTATGGCGGGTAATAATGAGGTTGGGCTTGTGACGGTGCAGGAGCTGGTGCATCCTGCTGGTGATAGTAGGGCTAAGGTGCTACCGGGGGGGGCGTAAGTGGGAGTCATATGACCGAAACATTGAGGTGGACATGAGGGTCCATGGGAATGGTGGTGATGTGTCATGGGAGCATATGGGTTGGTTGCTCCATACTGTGAGGTAGCCCGCGAAAGGTCAGGGCTAGCGGTAGGACGTGCTATGGAAAATGGTTGAGGTTACGAAGAGACATGGCCAATGATGCCGTCGGCAGCATGGGATGCCCCTGGCACATTGTGCTGGGAGGAATCGTCATGATGGGCGTCAGGTATTATGGTATAAAGATAACCCGACTGGGCGTAAATGAGATCGAACTGTTGGGCTTTAACGATAGCCTCTTCTTCAGACTGGGGTATTTCGGATGCCACATCCTTAGCAATGATAGGAAGGAGGGATTTGAGGAACCAATCTAGGAAGATCCGATCGTCTAACTTGATCTTACATAAACTACGGCATCGACGCCATTCATGAATGTGGTCCGTGATGTGGGTAGCCGTGTTTTGTCTGCATGATAGTAGGATCTCAACGCCTGCGTCATAGCGGACAGGTAACTGGAAGAACTGCAGGAAGGTCGAGGCAAGGGAAGTAAAGGTGGCATGGGTTCCATGGGGTTGTTCGATATACCACTTGGCAGTAAATCCAGTGAAAGTGCGTTGTAATAAACGGAAGCGAATAAAGTCGTCTACTATGGAGTTGGAGGAACACCATAGATGGAAGGACATGATATGTTTTTGTGGGTACTCACCTGCCTTTCCCTCGAACTTAGGGATGTCAGAGGGGAGCTTGGTGGGCATGTGAGGCCACGCAGGTTCATGTCGGATGGGGTCGTTGGTTAATCTGGCTAGGTCAGGAAGGTTGAGGCTAGCCATGAATGGAAAACTGGATGAAGAATGTGACACGGTAGTGGGTTGGATTAAGTTGGGGCCGATGCCCCCAAGTGGAGGGTTGATGTGAGGGAGGTGGCCCCCAAGTGGGGGAACTAAGGTGGTATAGGACGGACCTGCACCACCATGGGTGGTATGAGTCACTGATGGAGTGGGAATAGGTATTCCTGCTGTGGGAATAGGGGCCATGAGGGGAATGGTAAATGGGGGCCCCGTGGAGGACATACCCATTGCAGGTGTGGTAACTGGTGTCGTGGTGGATGTGCCACCAACGGTCCCTACCAAGATGGGAGTGAGAGTCATGCCAGCCATGGGGCTAGTAGGGGCAGTGTAAAGGGGATTCTCAGAGTATGGCTCAGAATCGGAGGTAAAATAAGAGGCATCAGTATCTGGTGACGGAGTTCTATGCCGCTGACGAGTGGAGTCAAGTGACAAGGCTCGATATCTATGATGAGTGGTATCAAGGGATGATGACCTGTGTCGATGACGGGTGGTTTCAAGTAACCGTGCTGTGGGGGCTCGCCTCTGAGGCGTCGAGAATGTCTCGGGGACTCAATGGTGAAAAATAGAGTCAAATCTCTGTGGGTTGATGTAACTACAAATCAGCTCAAAAACTCTAATGCAACCGAGTGTGCAGAAGGAGAGCTCAAAAAATAGGGCGCTCAGGCCAACAACCAACTCAAAACACCCACTATAACTGCGTGCTACAATAGGCGGAGTGTCAACAAAAATGGTCAGAATACCAAAAAACAGCAAGTTGCCTACAAATAAAAAACGGTGGACTCACTAGACCAAAAGGAGGTAAGGGAGCATGCAAACACATAACTAAAAGTATTATGAATCAACTAGACATATCCTCTGCAAGGTGATGAAATTCAAGTCAGACAATATGAATAGGGAATCCAAGTGGCTAAGGTATCCCCCTACCGAGAGGGACACCGGGTAGTCAAATCCTAGAAGAATGGCAACTAAGATACCCCGTTCATGACACGTCTAGAAAGTTAAATCTGTCGCTTGGTCCTTTAACCGCAATACCCCTATATAGGGATATCCCGAGAACTGTGAAAGGTAGCCCTTCAGTTACTGAATGGAGTTCGGTATTCCACTCAGACCTCCGGAACCAATCTCACGACTTCAACCCTCGTAAGGGAGAGGCCCTCTGATAAACCAGTTGTGACCGTGTCAAGAAATACTAGGGGATTTTGGTTCCCTAATGGACAACAACTATGTCTCAAATGTAAGTAACCGAGGGGTGCTTTTGGAAGCCTATCCCCCCGATCCTACCTAACTACAAAAATTCTTTTGTGTTCCCCAAGTGGGGTTAGAATGTTGGTTGAGTTAAGTAGTTTTTAAGTCTCACTTAAATAGGTGACAGATTGTGTGCTAGTGAGGTTATGAACCCAGAAGAGAAGTGCCAGGGAAACTTCCTAAATAACAATAATACTGAATGAAAAAATTAAAATTTTACCATGCAAAATTATCTGAATAAACAATGCTGAATTTTTTTTTTTTAAATTCTGTAAAGGGGGACAAAAATGCTGTTGCAGAAAAGGCTGTAGGGCTGCAGGTAGAACAGATGCCTGTGTAGGTGTAGAAAATATGGCACAAAGGGGCTGGGTTCAAAAGAAGGAACAAGTGCAAAAGTCAGATTGGATCGGCGGTCGGACCGTGGGTTTGAAGGAAATAGGCACGAACAGGTCGCGGGTTTCTGAAGAACACAGGCGGGCGGACCGCGGGTTTAAAGGAAACAGGTGTGAACAGGTCGCGGGTTTATGGAGAACACAAGCGGGCGGACCGCGGGTTTGAAGGAAACAGGCGTGCTCAGGTCGCGGATAAGAGATGGAAAGGCACGGTCGGGATGTGGGTAAAACGGCTAAAAGGCGCGGTCGGAGCGCAGCAAACAGGGAAAAGGACGAGGTCGAGTCACAGCTAAGAGCTGGAAAGGCGCGGTCAGGTCGCAGCTAAGGGCTGGAAAGGCGCGGTTGGAACGCGACTATGAAGGAAAAATTGGCGGTTTATGGCAGCCGAAAACGACAACTGAAAGGACAAAACGGGAAATAAAATAAAATAAAAACCAGCAGAGTCGCCAAAACTGTAGCTAGGGTTTTACCCCTAGCTTGTGCGAATGAGCACCTACTAAGGAGAATGGATTCCTTAGTAGCAGTTCAATGATATGTGAAATAAAAGATGCTAAACAGTAATAAAAATTAATCTAAACATGTTCATGAAGCAAAACAGCAAAAAGTAAAGAATGATTTTTTATTGATCTGACCTCCAATGTGGAGGTTGGTGAAGCCCGTTGCGCTGATCCGAGAGGTTGCTCCGAGCTCCAGCTGCTCCTTCTCTTTCTCCAATGGTGGAAATGGGCCAAAAGGGGCTCTCACGGTGAAAGTAGCTCAAGGGTGAGCTAGGGTTTCAAGAGCAATTTTGGCAGAGGCAGGATACTTGTGATTGTGGATTTGAAATAAGGGGTCTCCATCACTTATTTATAGTGGTGGAGTGTCGGTTTAGGTTTAGGGTTTCGGCTGTTTAGGGTTTCAGCTGTTTAGGGTTTTTTCCTCCTTTTCCTCATTATTTTATATTTTTTCTTCCTTTTTGGAGATTTTTTCCTTTTTGGAGGAATTTTGGATATTTTTTGGAGGAAAAGAGGGTTTTATGGCCTTTTGGAGGAATTTTAAGCCTTTTGGAGGCTTTTTAGATGGTTTTATGGGTTTTTGATGGAAATATGGTAGGAAAATGGACAAATGAACCATGTAGTGGGGTAGATGAGGTAGTGAACCCTTTTTGGGTGTTAACAGTTAGGATCGTATTCACTCTTGGCAAAGCCCATGCTCATCAGGAAACTATCTATTCTTCCATACCAAGCTCTGGAAGCTTGCTTCAGGCCATAGAGGGCCTTATTCAACTTGCATACTTGATTCCTTCTATCTTCAGCTTCAAATCCTCATGAATATTCGATGTGAGACTCTTCCTCAATCATACCATTAAGGAAGGCTTGTCTTTACTTCATCATGGAAGAAACTACCATGATAGTTTTGAAGGAAGTGTACCTTGCTACCTTGAGTAAGTGTCTCTTCAGAATTAATTCCCTCTTACTAATAGAAACTTATAGCCACAACTCTTACCTTACTTCTATCAGCAACATATCTTATCTTGCAAATCCATTTGGAAGATACCACATTTTTGCTTTCCGGTTTGAGTACGATATCCCAAACATCATTCTAGTATCACAACGTCTTCTATGAGTTTGTCTTCTCAGGTCATCAACATATCCTAGTCTTCTATATTCAACCTTGAAGTTTGGAACCCACTTTACTCTTGGTAAATTCTCGATCCATCACAAAGCTATCCATCATGTCGTACCATGTCGAACTCAGATATAATTTTCTGTAGTCACTCCCCCTGAAGTGGAGTATCATCTTCCCTCTTCATTCTGTACAGGTGGTTCTATGCTTGATATATACTGGTCAATAGAGTCTATTCTTTCTAGGGAGAATCACAAACCTTGCTTTGTACACTTTTTCCATCATATCATATACATCATTCCCCATGATCAACTATTATTATTTGATCATAGCTTCTTTTATAGCATTCTTTTCTTCATCTTGAGTTATCTCTTGTACCCATGGTGGTCTTCATCCTTCAAGGTGGATCTACCATTCTCTGAAGCTCTTTCTTCCATCATGGTGTCTTTGACCCTGGGAGCTTCAGATTCATGTTTATTGTAGTGAATCTTGAATTGTCATCACTTGTTCTTCGGAACAAGTCTCATCCTTATTTTCTTGTAGGAGGTTGTTCGTGACCTTTCCTACAATTCAAATGTACCAGTTTCATGGTTAGAGATATTTCATAAAACATATGTATAACAACAAATTCTTATGCATCATGCAACTATTTAGTTAATACAACATTCATCCATATCTCACATAAACTTTCTAGATGGCTTCCATCTCTACCATGACATTATTGAGATTGTGCACTAATCCAATATGTCAGCGAAGAGGTTTGATAAGTAGAAATGGAGAGTTGTATAGCACCATGAGCTACTTACCCATCACATGCATATTAGTAGTATACAGTCATTAATGAAAACAATCTATCATGCATAACACATCACTGAATATAATCAAATGTATAACAAAACAATATCATGAAATGACAATTGAATACTTATCTTTATTTGTTTCATGGGTATATTCCTTCTTGAGTCTTCAAATTTATCGTCTTCTTCATTCATGATAGCATCGTTTCTTATCCAAATGCTGAGGTGGATAAGAAGTTCTTTAAGAGTTGAGATCTTCATATTCCTCATTGATTGAGGGATCTTCTTTGGAAGATGAGAGCTTGATCTTCAGAGACGAGATTATTCTTCTTCCCAAAGTCTAATGAAAGTAATCAATTCCTTCTGGAACACATTCCTTGAATGAATGAATTCCATGATCCTGGAAGGCCATTCAAGGTGGCCATCACCACTTCTGCATTCTTCACTTCTTCTTCAGCTGGTTTCTTAAGGTCATATTTCGATCTATGTTCTTCCCTTCATATAGCTTGGTCAAGGAATCAAACCTCATTGATGTCTTTAGGGAAGACACTTGTAGAAAAAGTTGATTCAAGATTGAATCATCAATAATATTCTGGGATTTGACCAAGTTCTTCTTGTGAAAGGCTTCTAGCCTCATCTCCCTCTGAAACTAGAACCTCTATGCTCATGTAGGTGTCCAATCCATTTTCTTTAGAGAGATCATATACTTCTAGGCTTGGAAGTTGTCAACTTCACCAAGATTATCATCAAGCTGATGTGATAGATCACTTTGAAATGAGAACCTCAAATGAACATAGCAAAGGATTAGATCTTACCGATTTGAGGTGTCCGTCCTGGTTCTAGAGTTGGATGATCTAGGGTTTGTCACAGAAACCCTAATTTTAAAACTTGAAATATTTTAGATATGATTGGATAGATAGATATATCTCTTCAAATGGAGCTGTCCAATGTACTCCATTTCTGAAAACAGTGGAGGGAAGCTCCCATAATAGGAAGCCCTAATTTTCCAATTTCTTCTGCAGAAATTCCTGTTACTGTTTCTGTGATATATCCGAAATTTCTACTCCTCTATGTCTGAAATTTTTTACTAAGGTAACCTCGCATGTCCCTTATCTACCACCATCGGTTTCATCATAATTGGTTTCACCATTTGGAATTTATGATCCGTTTCCCAAGGTGACCTGTTACAGTATTGTTCAGAACAGCAAAGTTGTACGGAATGCCATGTGTCACTGGTTCATCTTCTGAGTCTGATATTCAGAACACTGAAATTAAATTCCGTGCCCTTTTTGGAACATCTTCAAGAATTCCATGTGGACCTCTGTAGCCCAAGATATTGCAATTCTCCCCAGGTTTCCTGTTTAGGGATGAATTCTGGAAGAGGCTGGAACCCTAACTTGGAGAGAACATATCTCCTGGAATACAACGAATATGAGGATGAATTTTGGAAACAGTGTTCATCAGGATTTTTTATTCGTCCCATGAAATTTTCAGCTCCTGATCCTTTTCCAATATCAGAATATAGTGAATGTTCCAAAACGTAGCAGTTTTTGTATTTAGGGTTTTTCTAGCTCAGGGTCAAACTAGGGTTTGACTTTCCCGGAGATTCACCCAACCCAAAATATTCATCCAGGTCTCTAAAATTCGGTTTTGATGAGGAGAACAATCCTATGCTGGTCTCACTCAAAAATTCCTCTTCTGTAGAAATCCCTAATTTCCATATCGAAAATTGAAAATGCTCGGAATCGAATTCCGCTTCGACAGAACGATGCACCCTTCAAAGGAGAGTCAGCCTAGCCTTCTTTTGCTGATTGATTGTGGAGAGAGAACCAAAAAATAAGACTCCCTAGCTTCTGTAACTTGTGAAAGCTGCCCTATTCAGGTTAGCTCTGATACCATGTTAAATTTTCATATGCTTAACTAAGACATCACTATATCATTTCATTTTTCATAATAAAAGCATATAAAACAGGATCACTAAAAGAAACAGTATCACAAGAACAACATAGATTTATCCTGGGAAAACCATAAAGGGAAAAAACATAGCAAAATCTTCCTCAATATAGATGCCCCAAAAAAGGGAAAAAGGTAAAACCAACAAGGAGATCAAAAACCTGATTCTCCTCCTTCTCCAGCAACTCCTCTCCTCCACAAGTGCGCTATTCCAAGTGAGTGTGTGTGTCTCAAGTGAGGAGCACTACACCTCTATTTATATTCATCTGTTCACTTAAATTTTACTCAATTAACATGTCGGCTTAAGTTAACTCATGTAAGCTGAATTTACACATGTAGGCTCAAGTAACCACACTGGGGTGCTGATGACCCACCTTTACAATTTGAGGGGACTACCTCATGACTCTTATTAGTTCTTTCGATTAGGAGCATCGGGGTACAATGAAATAAAAATGGTTCTCCCGATTGGACCATTAGGGACCACAAAAGATACATAAATAATATTCTTCGAAGTTACAATATTTCAACAGTTGGTTCTCCCTTTTCGTTGGGCTTGCTAGCTTGCGGCGGGTTCTCCTTTGCCTCACGGATTTGTTGGCTTGCGGATGGATTATTTCCTCTGTTCACACAGAGTTTTCTATATTTCTCTACCATCATCATACCTATGTAATGATTTTGGTACTCTATTGTTGAGTCATGACTATAATTCCATTCACAGTTTGGGTTGACAGCGTCTTTTTCCATCACGCATAGTTTGGGAGTCTGTTACTTTTCCCATTTTCTGGTCTGTGCAAGTTCTTTGGCAATTGCATTGAGAATCGGGTGCTGCGGGTTCATGACTATTGGTGGGATATTGTTTTCCCATGATTGCTTGGCTGTGTTTTCCCTTTTTATGGTGGTATCAATTGAATATTGGTGTGAGTTCCTACGATTGATGAACTGTGTTTTTCCTTTGTAAAAGCTTGAATAGCTATTGGCTGCTTGCATGTAGTGGTTTTGTCCTCGGACTACATTGGAGTGGTGAATGAGGGCCTGAGGTGCTTGATAAACCTGGTGGGTTGAGAACCACATAGATAGAGCTACTAAGTTGTATTTATTCTCCACAACCCCTGAATAGCACTAGAAGGGAGATCAGGGTCTGAGGGACTGTGTTGCAGAGAAGGGACTGATTTCCTTGTGTTGGGTGTGTGTGGGTGTTCTAGAAGCCAAGATGCTCTGGTGTTGGTGTATTTAGCTCTTCAATGAGCTCACCAACTTAGCATTTATCCTTTCCCAGCTCATGGATGGCCTGATAAACCCAACATGGTTGGATTGGCTGATCTGATGTTCGCCTGATAAACCCAATTGTGTTGGCTTGGATGAGCTATGTACCCTTGTGGTTTTGTTATCGTTGGCTATGTGTAATCCTGTTAGTTCCTAATTCCTTAGGGATTCATGCTTGGCTCGAGGGTGGCAACATTGCTGAGAGATTAAGGAGCACGTGAACTATGGTTGGGTGGAACATTGCAGCAATGTAGCTGGTTGCGGAACAAGTTGTTAATAAGATAAGTATTCTTACCTAACTTGTGTCTGCAATCATATTTACCATTGATGAATGATGATATACATGTTAAATGCTGATCTGTATATACATGAGTGTTGATTGATATGTTTTGCTTCTGTTGTTTATATGAATGATTATGCTTCATAATATGTTTTTTGTTTTAAGTATCATGCTTCAGCATCATATGTATGTATGTTCATGTTCATGGGGCTAGATTCCCGAATGATTTGATGTATCATAGCATCCTCTTCATTGGTCAGAGGGTCAGGGACATTACAGTGTGGTATCAGAGCTCTGTTTGTAGCATGGGCCTAAATGGGCCATGAAAGATCAGATAGTAGAGGCAGGTTTCCTTCTGCGCAGCAGTGATCAGAAAATTCTGGCAGGAAAATTCAAAACAAAATTCTAATTACTAGAATTACTGTCCCATCGAAAAACTTAGTGATAAGTTCTTCCGATGCTGCAGTGGTAGAGCTAGTCTGAAGGACACTCGACGAGGGACAAAAAACGTTGGATTCGGAAAATTTTCTAAGTGCTTGGCTGTCACCACATCAAAAAACGTAGATAGATGGATCTTCAATGTAGACCCCGACGCCTAAATTAGTTAGGCGAATCGGCGACGATTAGTTGATCACGTCGTCGATGCTCAGCTGATTGAGCGCCACCATTGTGGAAGGATAGAGGACTATCCTTTCGACGGATAGAGCCTCGAGATGCTGATGGCATGGGGGAAAGATGTTCCAGTAGCTGACATAGTGGAAAAATTTTGAAATTTTTTCTATGTAACGAAATCATCGGCCATCAGAAGACGTTAGTGGTTCGTGTGCCCACCGTTGTGAAAGCCTAGAGAACTAGTCTTTGGACAAGGAAAACTTTCAACTGCTAATGCTATGATGGTTTTGTTTTGGTTGTCAATTGAAGGAGAACATTCGTTGTCATTGTCGATGAATAGAAGATGGAAGAGCCGATGTGGCAGAAGACAAGGAAAGAAGAAAATTCAAAATTTTCTCTAAGGCACGAGATTGTTGTCCATCGGGCAATGTTAGTGGATTAGATCATCGATCGGAAAAGTTTCAGTGAGGGTGAACCATAGTTGTGGATGCTTAGTCAACTATCCATACAATGCCACATTCAAGGTAGCTGCAAAGACAGGAGGGCTCAGCTACCCTCATAAAGGAAAAAGGGGCAATGAGGCCGAGGCATTGAAGATGAAGGACAGAAAAGGAAGTGGCGCCCAGTACCCATGATCAGCTCTAGGAAGCATGGAAGACTGCAGAGAGCTATGGTGTGATGGAAAGCGGTAGTTTGAGTACAGATAGACTGACTATCACAGTTAGGGTTTTTGGGTTACTGTTGGGACAGGCCGACAGTGTTGTAATGGCGAGACCTTTGGGCCGCCTATAAAGGGATGTATTTTGTATTGTAAAAGGTTAGCTAGTTGGTTAGTTAGCTCATAGTTATTTTGTATTATAATAGAGTCGAGCTCTGGTTCTGCTATTCAGTCCATAGTTACCTTACTATAACCAGTAGCTGATTCTAGGAGTATGTATGTAACAATCCGCAGGGATTGACACACACACACACACACACACACACACACACAGAGAGAGAGAGAGAGAGAGAGAGAATATTGTAAGAAGGAAATATAGAGAAAGAGAAGAGATATAGGAGAGAAGGGCTCCTGGCAGTGAGTGCGGAGTTACCCAGAAGATATCTAGCTGCACAATAGGTTGCAGCAGAACTGTGTACTCTCTCAAGATATAATAAACATAGTTCTGTGGACATAGCTTCTACCCTGGAAGTGAACCATGTAAAACCACTGTGTTATGTGATTATTTCATGTGATTGTGCTTTACTTAGTTGATATCTTTTATCTGTTACATGAATGTTGTATCTCAGTTAGTAAATGTCTGTATGTCCTCATTCAGTTACAACATTATTGAAGGTTAAAGGTGGATTTACATGTATCAAGCGTCTGCATATGATTTTATCAATGCTTGTTTCACACAGTACTAAGTCATTCTGTTAAAGTGTTTCCAGTATACTTATTCGGTCAGTTAAGTATAGCTGAGGTAGAGTGTGTTGAACTGTGGAAGTTCAAGTCAGAGTGGTTACTATCTTGTTGAAAGTTAGCCAAGTCATTTCACCTAGTGAGATAGCCTTCGGACCGTGAGGGTCACAGTGGGCCGTACTATAGAAGATATCGTGTTGACAGTAGGTGATATTGCACCGTCAGAAGAGCTGCGGTGTGAGATATCACAGCTCGTGGGTTAAGCGGAACGAAGAGATGCACATCGTTTGAGTCACTGCGATGTGATAGGAGTCCTTCCCCTATCAGAACCCACGAGTAAGAGAGAACCACATGTCGCAGAGAGATCTCTCTAGCTAAGAGAAAGAACAAGACCCTAGGATGCTACAGAACCTAGTTGAGGACACCCAAGTCTTCAGCCAACCCATAAGATCACTTCGGGTGAGACTTCAAGCCATTTTGCGGTCTGTCGCTGAAAGGGCCAGTGAGCTAGGGGTATTGTTGGTATATGTATAATAGTAAACCTGGGTCTTCCCAGATAGCCAACAAATGGTTCAGTTGCCGGCTTTGAACACATTACAAAGCTAATGTTCTGTTGGAATCCTACTAGATATGAACTCAACCAGTGGCTTGGGTCTAATGAGAAAGAGTTTGCTACACAAGAGAACAAGAGTCCTAGACTAAGTACAGAGGTCTGGTTGCAAAAACATATCTACACAGAACTGCATACGATATTTTTTGTGACCTATGGAAATGAGCTGTATGACTGGTTATCAAAGCTGATTGATCAGAATATATTCAGAAAGAAAAGAACCATTGTGTGGACATCGGAGCTGATTCACACCGTGAAGAGCATAGACAATCCCATTACACGAGCAGTCGACTTCTGGCTTGCGAGTGTGCTAGAAGGCTTTGTTACAGAGTTTGCAGTTGAACACACAAAAAGCTTCAGTGAGGCTGAGCGGTACTTTTTCAAAGGATATTACGGTAAGTACCTAAAATATTTAAACTTGTCCATTAAGATGTTATTATATGAAAAAGGAGTAATGGATATAGTTTCAAACCAGTAAGCTAAGAAAGTGTGATGTCACAAGAGTTTGAGAGTGATTTTGATGAAATTGGATGTACACGTAGTGGCAAGAAATATAAAGTAGATTTCAGCTCTTCCATATTTGAAAACAGTTCAAATAATACTAGACAGCAGAGTCATAGTAATACAGAAAGAAAAAAAGGGGGTATCCCTTACCACCATTATACCCCACAGAAAACAACCGGAACTCAGAACAATCCCATAGGAACTCCATCTAGTAGTTCACCTACAGTACATACTACCACTACATCACCTCCATCTACACCGCCAAGTGGTAGTAACACAGCAAATCAGCATCCACCACGTAGAAATAGAATGGGGGATGACATGAAGTTACCTACCTTTAAGGGTAAAGGGGCAGAAGACCCAGAGCAGCACTGGTTTCTATGTGAAGCCATGTGGACCATTAAAGGAATCCATGATGATAATATTAAACTTGTATAGTTGGTCACCACACTTAGGGAATGAGCCTTAACATGGTATATGAAGTATACCTCAGCAATACCCAGAACACTTATACAGGTCCGGACTGCCATGATTAAAGAATTTAAGAAGCCCAAGTCCAAATCGCAGTGTATCACAGAGCTCAAATACATTAAACAGTTACCTACAGAGCCAGTATGGGACTTTGATCAGAAATTCAAAGCCCTTATAGACCAAGTTAGTTTTGATTTTGCACCAGAGCAACATAAGGAATGGTTCATCGTAGCACTGCTCCCCCATATTAGACATCCACTGATGCATCAGAGACTCCATACGTAGGATGAAGTGTTGGAGATGGAAATGAAACTAGAGGCATCACCTCTAGCTGAGACCAGTACAGGTATGACAAACCTGCAAAACCACTTAGCAAATCTGATGTTACAGATGCATGAGATTAGAAAAGGAAAGGAGATTGCACAAGACATATGGTGTATCAAGTGTAAAGCACAAGGCCATACTAAAGATAACTGTCCAGTATTTGTTGAATACTTAGCAAGTGGGGCTCCTAAACCCTTAGAAAAAACTCAAGGGCCATGGTGTGAACTATGCAGAACAAGAGGACATCCACCTCAGCAATGCCCTTTACTTCAGAAGTATATACAGACACCTAAGAACTTATACTGTACCTTTTGTAAGTCAGTAGGACATGAAGACCATACCTGCAGAGCCTACGATCTCATGGTCGATATAAAAAATGACTTGTACAGAGTCCAATCAGAGACATCGGGTCTAGCAGCTGGACCACAGCATGAACCGGCTCCTATAGGTCGTGGAGGAGGATTCAGAGGATGATTCCGTGGAGGAGGCTTTGGCCGTGGTGAAGGCTTTGGCTGTGGCCATGGACCAATTACTTTTTACAACTGTGGAGTTGTAGGACATTATGCTAGGGACTGTCAGAGCCCTACTACGACATGTAATTACTGCAAATCTTACGATCACGCTATAGAAGAATGTCCTACCTTGATAGCCAAGATCAGGGAACCTAAGCCAGCGGTACACCAGAACATTCAGTTTATCGCTGCTGAGAAGAAAGAGCCAGAACCAAGAGTCAACATTGTGACTTGTAGTGGCTCTTCCACTAGTGGGACACCATAGGATACTGAAGAGAACACAGGACCGAAGTGGGTGCGCAAAGCTACTAATAAATCAACACCACTCGACCTATAGAAGAATAAAGAAACATTTTAAGAAGCTAAAACTTTCTTTAATGAACCTATACAATCAGTACCCCAGGTACAGCCGTCTAGGGGTGTACTGCCGCAAACACCTTGTGGCCTTAGTCCTATGGAGACATCGCAGGCTACCACATCAGGAAGATGCGATGAGGATGAGTCGATAGGAAGTGTACAATCCTTCCTGCGGATTTGCTTGAAAATCGTAAGAAATGAGAAATCTATCAGAGAGCTTCAGTGCATCATAGATCAGTATATGCCATCTTCTTTCGTGAGCAGTGTGCAGCGTGCTTTTCATAATATTATGGGCCATACAAGAACAGGAAGAGAGATGCGACTCACAGCACAAGTTGGGGAATTTGAAATGGATGAGGTAATCCTAGATTTAGGATCAGAGGTAAATGTTCTGACTAAGCAGACATGGGAACAAATGGGTAGCCCCAAGTTAACCAGATCGCCTATCCATCTGCTACTAGTGAATCAATAGAGGGTATTACCACTGGGTCGATTACCACAAGTGCCAATTGACATTGACGGACTTTGCAGTTTTGCAGACTTTGAAGTTATAGAAATCCTTGGCGATGGTAGACCGTATCCATCTCTACTAGGTATTTATTAGGCAATCGATAACATGGCTATTATCGATTTAAAGAAAAGACAAATGACCTTTGAGGATACACAGATTCAGGTCATCGCATCGTTGGATCCTTTTCAGGGTCCTAGATATATTGAACCTATCCAAGAAAAGGATGAGGCACGTAATATGGAGAGCCTCTATCAGATGACCACCAATCAGAGGGACTAAATCAACCCAACCGCAGAAGGAAATATCAGTTGGTGATGCGACAGCTCATGCGCATCGGATTCGGATGTTGGTCTAGAGAACTAGCAGAATAGACTTTATGAAGTCTCAGCTCACAGATGTGCATATCTGACTAAATCACTGCGATGGATCAGAGCAGAGCTTAAGGATATTTCGTCGTTTGATGGCTTAGCGGATGTCACTAAATATTTATACCAGTTTTAACAAGAAATTCCTCAAGAGTAGAGGATGTCATTGATTGACCTTACAGTAAGAGCCACACCTGCAAGATTGTGGCATGCACACAAGCAACATATCACGTCATGGGAAGACTTCAAGTGATTGACAGTGATCATGTTTTCTAATAACAAAGAGTGTCTATAGAAGAAATATACAGGAGAAAGTGACCCTAGGTCACACATTCAGAGTATTGAATAGAATTGGTCGGACATTCTCGAGGATGAATGGGTTCACCAATTCATTCACACTTTAGATCGAATTCCAAAGAATTGGTACACTAAGATAGAGTTGTGCAGAGGAACAACTACGTGGCCACTTATGATAGACAGCTTTGAACTCACTTTCACTTTTGAATCTGAGTACCCAAGCATTAATCAGGATTTAGACATTATAAAGATTAATATCTTTGAGGACTGTACCCTATCAGTGTCAGTTCAACCTAATTGGGCTGTTCAATTGGACCAGGCACTCGAGTGCTATAAATTTGCATCAGAACCAGAGGACGAGGATGAGGATCCTCACAACATCAACATCCTAGAGTCAAAAGGCACTCATGATGTTGATGGACCAAAGCTAGAGACTCCACCTATCACCGAGCCTATCAAGATTAAGAAGATCAACATTGGCACAGACACAGAACCAAAGTTTGCATCCATTGGAGACTATTGGAACGATGAAACGGTAGGACACATTGCAGATCTGTTACATGACTACCAGGACTTATTCCCCACTAATTTCACAGAGATGAAGGGAATAGTTGGAGACTTGGGAGTAATGAGGATACCATTGAAAGAGGATGCTAGACCAGTTAAGCAGCGTCCATACATATTAAATCCTCAGCACAAAGAAAAAGTTAAGGATGAGATTGATAAGATGCTAGCAGCAGGAATCATTGAGCCAGTGGAAGAAAGCGAATGGGTTAGTCCCATGGTCGTACAAGAGAAGAAAACCAAAGGAGAAATCAGAATCTGTGTCAATTTGCGCAAACTCAATGATGCATCAGTTCATGACCCATTTCTGACACCTTTTACTAATGAAGTTCTAGACAATGTGGTAGGATAGGAGGTCTACTCCTTCACCGATGGCTTTTCAGGATATCACAATTATACAGGTTAGGTCCAGACAAAGTCCTACGCAGATGCATCATGCCACATAAGAAAGAGGCCATTATCAGAGAAGCACATTTTGGTACCGCAGGAGGTCATTTCGCAGGAAAGCCGACTGCACAGAAAATATTGACCGCAGGATTATGGTGGCCTACTTTGCATAAGGATACTAAGGAATTTTGCAGATGCTGTGATATATTCGAGAGGGTAGGAAAACATTTACGGAGAGATGAAATGCTGCTGTGACCATAGATTATGCTGCACGCATTTGACAAGTGGGCTATAGATTTTTTGGGTCCTATCAACCCACCAGGAAAACAAACTGGTGCGAGATACATCATCACAGGAATAGAATACCTCACCAGATGGGCAGAGGCTAAAGCACTAAGGAATTGTGATGCTGCTACAGCTGCACAGTTCCTCTTTAATAACATCATCAGTAGATTTGGATGTCCAGTAATTTTGATGAGCGATCAAGGCACCCATTTCTTGAACCACACTATTAAGGCCTTGACAGAGGAATTCCAGATACAGCACCATAAGAGCACGCCCTACCACCCACAAGCTAATGGTACAGTGGAGGCCTTTAACAAGATTTTAGAAAACGCTCTTACTAAGATCTGCAACAGCCAAAGAAATGATTGGGACCTTAGGGTTAATGCTGTGTTATGGACTTATAGGATTACATGCAAGAAACTCATAGGAAATACACCTTTCAGCTTAGTGTATGGACAAGAGGCTGTTATGCCTATGGAGTATATTATGCCCAGTCTAAGAATTGCTTAGATTACCGAGATGACAGACACAGTTATGACGAATGAAAGGCTAGTGTAGATGCTTGCCTTAGAGGAAGACAGGTTCATCGCAGGATTCCATTAGAAAGTGCAGAAGGCATGAGAGAAAGCTTGGCATGACAGGCATGTAAAGAACAATATTTTTCAGATAGGAGACCTAGTCCTCCTATATGACGGTAAGTTTGTAAAGTTTCCAGGGAAATTCAAGACGCATTGGTTGGGGCCATACTGGATTCAACAAGTTACAGATGGAGGTGTCGTTCAGCTCAGCAAACTGAATGGGGAGCTTCTTCCCACTTTCATTAATGGCAGTAGGCTTAAGCTTTATAGTGCTATCCACTCCATATCCCAACCTTAACTCAAACAATTATGAGAGTGCAGATGTACAGTGTAGTTGAAAGGAGGCATCGCACCGGTATTTAGTCTACACCGGCAGGTAAAAAGCATTCATATGAGGAGAGTTTTTCTGTTGAAAAAAAAAAGGACAGGTGTAGATGAATATGTTCCTATGGAACATGTCCAGACTCTTGAGCGCTCAGGCTTGCTCAATTTTTTGAGAATACCACATTTTGGACGAGGTGCAGAGGTTAATGCCGTGGTGCACATCCTACTTTCTTATGTACATGGAGGTTACCTCTGGCTAGGTAACAAGGTCGACCTAAACATTGACCTGATACACCGCATCACTGGGTTGTCCAAGACTGGTAAGGACCCTAAGACACATATAACAGGAAATACCAAGGATTCCAAGCTACCACCATCCCTAGTTACCAAGTATAAGCTACAGAGAGGAGGACAGGCTTATGACATCGCAAGCTTAACAGACGATACACTCAGATTTACAGCCAGTCTGCTTGCAGGCAGGCTGTTAACCAAGGTTCACCCAAAGGAAGTCACAGGATCAGTAATTCACTTTGCCATACAAGTTGTAGAAGGTGAACAGTTCAATTGGTGTTTATTTTTGTTAAATATGTTTTAGCAAGATTGTTTGACAACCTAGGATGAGGCAAACCACCCCTTCCATTTCTTGTGGTTGCTTATACTATGTGCATTTGTTGGGTGGAAGGAGCTGCCCCATACCCAGTTTCGATAGCTAGCAAGTGGCGAGCCCAGAGGCGCGTGCTATACCAACTTATGGGAGAGCAGCAGCCCAGCCAAGAAAAAGAACAATATGATAGTATTCTATGAATACTATAAACTGTTGAAGAGAATCATCTAAGAGACACTGCAGATCAGCATGGAGACTGTGGACATATATGATAACTGACTTGATTTTATGGCAAATAGCCATAGAATCTACCTAAGGCCAAAAAGGTCTAAAAGGGACAATTGGGCTAATGGTTGGTTCAGGATGACAATGCAGGATGTCGAAGACATCATCAAAGACTTTGACGACGAGTGGAAACAAGCATTAGAGGATACCACAACACTACCATCAGGTACCGCACAGATAGACCCATCGGACAAAGGAAAAGACAAAGTGGGGTCCCAGACACAAGATACAAACGAAGTGCCGCTACCGGGAGAAAAGAGGAAAGACCCAGAGGAGGCGCCACTAGACTCACCAACGAAGAAGAAAAAACAGAAAGCCACAAAACTACATTTGAATACTGCATTGACAGACAATGACTATGAACAAATTGCAGCAGGACTAAAGGACAAAATGGATGACACATTTCAGGCGATGCAGGCATCGCAGGGCAAGCTGCAGGGGGCGATAGATCAGCAGCTTGTGGAGTTAAAAACACTAACCGAGAAGACTATCACGATCCACACTCAGTTAATCAAGACACCTACATGAGAAAGTTCAACACAGTCAATTTCCCACGAGGAAATATTGGCAAAGGATCGCATCAATACAGTCTTGATACCACCAGGGAGAATCTGATTCCCTGCTTCAATAATGGACATACAGATACAGATTAGGAAACTTGTTGAGGTTAGCCTCACATAGTTTCATGTTGATCAGTTACAGATGATCCAGCAACAACTAAGCGCAGAGCTCAGAGATAGAGAGCTCGCGACTTATAAACAAAACACACAGCTGAAACAAAAGAATGCAGCACTCACTGCAAGTTTTCAGACAAAGGCGGAGGAGTTAAGAACATATGAAGAAAGAGAATAGGATCTCAATCAAGTCCTAGAGAGCATCGCATTGGAGTTACCCCAATGTAACATTGAGTTTTCCTTGCCCCTCACACAGAAGGTAAGAAGAGTTGCAGACAGAGCAAGGGCTCTGGAAGAAACAGTAACCAAGATGGAAGAGGACCACAAAGCACATATTGCTAAGCTTGAGGCTCGAGCACTGGGCACCCCCCAGGAAGATAAGGAAGCAAGAGTAGAGGCATTTAGACTCACTTCCGCACAGATGAAATCTTGCATAGACGATGCACAGTCAGTGCTAGCTGATGCGACAAACACATGGTTCGAGTTAGATGAGCATCCCGAGAGAGTAGAACTCCAGCAAAGCATTCAACAGATAAATAATTCCACAGCAGCAATGAAGGAAGAAATCAAGAGTTTAGGAGCTCTTGCGAAGATGAGAAAGATGACAGAGATGAACCGCTTGCAACAGGAAGCACAGCGGTTGAGAGCACAGGAGATACAAATCAATAACCTGCTTCAACCATATCAGGAACAAATCACAGAGCTAGTCAAGGTGGTTGAGTAGAATGTTAGGGAGTTCACTACCACCAGAAATGAAATTGATGCAACAGAAGACTCTAGTATCAATCAAGCTATGCTTGAATTAGCACAATAGTGTGTCGAAACTATGGAGAAAGAAGTCACAGGACTTCGACAGAAACTTACAAAGACTTCGCAAGAAGCCAAGGAGAAAGTACAACAGGAGAAGCCCACTGTTAGTGCCTCGAGGACGAGCCACAAGTAAGTGTTAGGGGACTGTTGGAGTAGGGTCCCGCAGCTACAGGAGAAGCTTCCATTTTGGTGGATAGATAGTTTTGGTGAAGATATAAGAGATAAGGTAAGGATATGATGCCGTAGCATGTTTCTAGCTGTAGATTAGAGCCGGAAGCTGTGACTATCGGGATAGAGAAGTCAAAGAAGATGACAATACCTGAGCGGCCAAGAAGAGAGATCTCACCCACTGCATTCAAGGCAGTGGCTGAGAAGAGAGAGCTCACCCACTGCATTCAAGGCAGCGGCGAAGACAGGAGGGCTCAGCTACCCTTATAAAGGAAAAAGGGGCAACGAGGCCGAGGCATTGAAGACGAAGGATAGAAAAGGAAGCGGCGTCCAGTACCCACGATCAGTGCTGAGAAGCATGGAAGACAGCAGAGAGCTGTGGTGTGAAAAAAAGTGGTAGTTTGAGTATAGATAGACCGACTGTCACAGTTAGGGTTTTTGGGTTACTGTTGGGACAGGCCCACAGTGTTGTAATGGTGAGACCTTCGGGCTGCCTATAAAGGGATGTATTTTTTATTGTAAAAGGTTAGCTAGTTGGTCAGTTATCTCACTATTATTTTGTATTATAATAGAGTCGAGATATGGTTCTGCTATTCAGTCCATAGTTACCTTACTATAACCAGTAGCCGATTCCAGGAGTATGTATGTAACAATCTGCAGGGATTGACAAAGAGAGAGAGAGAGAGAGAGAGAGAGAGAGAGAGAGAGAGAGAGAGAATATTGTAAGAAGGAAATATAGAGAAAGAGAAGAGATCTAGGAGAGAAGGGCTCCCGACAGTGAGTGCGGAGTTACCCAGAAGATCTCTAGCTGCACAATAGGTTGCAGTAGAATTGTGTACTCTCTCAAGATATAATAAACATAGTTATGTGGATGTAGCTTCTACCCTGGAAGTGAACCATGTAAAACCAGTGTGTTATGTGATTATTTCATGTGATTTTGCTTTACTTAGTTCATATCTGTTATCTGTTACATGAATGTTGTATCTCATTTAGTAAATGTCTGTATGTCCTCCTTCAGTCACAGCATTATTGAAGGTTAAAGGTGGATTTACATGTATCAAGCGTCTGCATATGAGTTTATCAGTGCTTGTTTCACACATTACTAAGTCATTCTGTTAAAGTGTTTCCAATATACTTATTTGGTCAGTTAAGTATGGCTGAGGTAGAGTGTGTTGAACTATGGAATTTCAAGTCAGAGTGGTTACTATCTTGTTGAAAGTTAGCCAAGTCATTTCACCCATTGAGATAGCCTTCGGACCGTGAGGGTCACAGTGGGCCATACTATAGAAGATATCACGTTGACAGTAGGCAATATCGCACTCTCAGAGGAGCTGCAATGTGAGATATCACAGCTCATGGGTTAAGTGGAATGAAGAGATCTGCATCATCCAAGTCACTGCGATGCGATAGGAGTCCTTCCCCTGTCAGAACCCGCAAGTAAGAGAGAACCGTACGTCGCAGAGAGATCTCGCTGGCTAAGAGAAATAGCGAGAACCCAGGATGCTACAGAACCTGGTTGAGGACACCTAAGTCTTAAGCCAACCCATAAGATCACTTTGGGTGAGACTTCAGGCCATTTTGTGGTCTGTCACTGAAAGGGCCAGTGAGCTAGGGGTATTGTTGGTATATGTATAATAGTAAACCTGGGTCTGCCCAGATAGCCAACAGACCATAGTGACTCTACTGCTCACCATTGCGGCCACATAAAGGACTAATCACTCAACAACAAGTGCATCCTAGTGCCGACACCGCAAGAGAATAGCTGCTCTAACCACCGACAAAGTCATGAGCTGCGGAAGACATAGAAATACCGTGGGCCACCATTGCAGAAGCCGGAAAGACTAACCATCCGATGCGTAGAGCCCCCAACCACCAACGCAGCATGGACACGATACGGTGGATGAATTTAAACAAATAGATTGCCAACAAGACTCAGGATAGTAGGCCACTACAGACCCGATACGGCGGTAGAAAGAAACAAACAAATCACCGATACACCAGAGAGTTAGCATGGAAGAGACCCGATTAGAAGAAATTTTTTGAAAAGTATAAGGTCATCGAAAAAATTTTAAGGGTCAGGCCACCAATCGGACGGAATCAAAGGATCGTGAACCCGCCAGTGCAGTAGTCCAAAGCACTATCCACTCGATGGATAGTAGGCCCGATAGCCAAAGGATGTCCGCGGAATCCATAGGGGGGACACTTTCCACCATTGCGGCTGCTCAAGGGACTTTGCACCCGATCAAAAATTGATTTCCTCACTGATGCAAATCAGAAGTTTAGTTGGTTTTCCGCCAAAATGCTGAAAGAATTAAGAAAACATACCGCTGATGAACTAGGTGCTTTGACCATAGAAGAATCAGAAATATAGCTGGGAAGAGGTCCGATTGGGCCCAAGTAGATTTGGTTTTTTCAAAGCTAATTCTCAGTAATTTTTCACGTAGTTTTCAACTATCTTTCAACCGATTTTGGCAGATTATCCACAGTCACAGGGTTGAAAAGAAAGAGAGGAAAAATTTGTTTTTTAAGCAAGATTGTGTTTTATGAATTTCCAAAAGAGGAAGGTAAGTAGTTTTGATTTATATTAATGATATGCATCTAATAGTTTGTTACTAACACATTGTAGAATTATAGACAACTTCCAAGAGCAGTACTCCAGAAAGAACAATGTGGTAAAGCAAGGGGTTGTTTAGTCATGGGAACCCATGATGGGTATGATGCTTGGGATTCTTACGAGAGTGTAGGAGATGCCATGGGAGAAAATGTCTAGAATGGAAATGATGACATAGAGTCTAATGGAAGGAGATTCCAAGAGATACCATCCAAGGCTGCAGCCAACATGAGAAGCTTGATTAAAGCCCAAGAAGAGCAGCATCAATTGAATGCTGCCATGTTGCAAAGTTTGATAGATTTGCAAAGAAAGATAGATTATGGATGAGGTACATCAACACCAGAAGGCAATAAGAGCAGCACTAGGAGGAGGAGAAGGAATTCCAGTGGATCATCTGAATATGAAGAATCTAGTGGAGATACAAGTTCATCTTCTCATAAAAGGAAAAGAGGAAGAGACCGTAGGGATCACTCCCAAGATGAATTTAGGAAATCCAAACCTCCTACATTTGATGGTGAGATAAAGACGGGACAAGAAGTTGAATCTTGGCTCCTTGGGATAAAAAAGTACTTTCAAGTACATGATTATTCAGGAAACATGAAGGAAAGAGTTGCCATATTCAATCTGAATGGACGAGCATCCATTTGGTGGGAACACTTCAAGCAAGTAAAGAAGATTAGTGAAAGGAAACTGAATCAGAAACAATTCAAGAAGTATTTCAGGTAGAAATACCTCTCTGACAGGTATTATGATGATAAGATTAAGGAGTTCCATGAGCTAAGATTGGGACAGTAGACCATGGATGAATATGAAAATAAGTTCTTGGAATTGTTGAGGTATGTCTGGTACATCAGAGATGAAAAAGTGAAGGTCCAGCAGTTTCTAAGTGGATTGCCTCAAGCTTACAAAGATAGAATTGAGTTCTATGAACCAAGAACTCTCGAAGAAGCAATAAGAAAGGCTAAATATTGTTATGAGAAAAGAAAAGGTAAACCTAAATACCATGAGGCATGGAAGGACAAGAATAATGAGAGGTTTTACCAAAGAATGAAAGGTTTCAAACCTTCTAGATTCAGGAATCAACAAAAGCAACCATCCCAGGATGCGAGTAATCTAGTTGGAGTGACTGGTGGAAAGCCTAAAGAGCCACATCAGAATAAAGGTCCACTCAAATGTTGGAAATGTGAAGGACCCCACTTGCACAGATATTGTCCACTTGAGAATGAAAGTGAAAGGCTATCTTATAACATTCAGGAAGTAGAAACAATGGGTCAAGTAGCAAGAGCAGTCTCTAGAATTTATGCAGCACTGGAGGACCGCCAGGCAGATCATCAGTCGACTATGGTTGAAGTTGCAGGTAATATTGTTGAACAACCTGTTTCTATTTTGATTGACCTTGGTGCTACTCACAGTTATATCACTCCTAGGGTAGTGGATATTTGTGCTTTTAAGAAGGTAAATCATAGAAAATCTTGGTTAGTCCAGCTAGCCACTGGGACTAACAGAAAGGCCAGTGAATTGGTAGACAAATGTCCATTTGTTATGAATGGATTGATCACTTGGGTAGATTGCAATGTTCTACCGCTTGGTTCCTATGATGTTCTCATTGAAATGGATTGGTTAGAACCTCACAGAGTAAAGCTTGACTGTTATAACAAGACTTTTGAATGCATGGATGAAGAAGGAAACCCAGTAATTTTGAAAGGTATTCTGAAGGTAATTGTTGGATTCTTACTGTGTAGACCCGGTTTTACTTTATTGTACCAACAAAAAACCCTAGCTCACTGGCCCTTTCTAGCTAACTCTACTACGGGATTCACTCTTATCGCATCGTAGCTTCTAGGACAATGCACAAACTTACTCTTCTGCTCAACTCTTAACCTGCAATATCTCACACTGTAGCTTCTAGGACAATGCGCAAACTTACTCTTCTGCTCAACTCTTAACCTGCAATATCTCACACTGTAGATCCTCCGACAGTGCGATATCGCCTTTCTACACCATGACATTTCCTATGGTAAGACTTAATATGCTCATCAAATCTCAAGTTCCAGAGGCTTCCTCTCTGGGTATAATAGCTCACTTAACCTTCATCAAGGTGTTAAAAAACTTCGCTTAGGATTCTACAGTTTAACATGCTTAACATCAATCACACTCAACTCGCTGAACTAGACATACAGAAGTTACTTAACACAATAGCTGCTACTATCATGAATCAAGCGCTGATAAACTCATATACATAGTACTTAACTCATTCAACTCACATTTAACCTTCCATGTTACTGCAACTGAAGGATAGCATACACACATTCATTAACTAATAAGCAAATTTCATGTAACGAATAACAGATAGCAAATAAGCATAGCACAATCACATGAAACAATCGCACAACACACAGATTTTACATGGTTCACTTCCAGGGAGGAAGCTACGTCCACAAGAACTGTGTTTCTATTATATCTTGAGAGACTACACATAGTTCCGCTGCAACCTCTTATGCACCTCAAGATCTTATGGGAAACTCCACGCACTCAGCTAGGAGCCCTTCTCTCTTAGATCCATTCTCTTTCTATTATGCTTTCTTCTTACAATATATACTCTCTCTCTCTCTCTCTCTCAATCCCTGAATATTGTTACATTCATGCTCAAGGAGTCGGCTAGTGGTTACAGTAAGATACTATAGACTTAATAACAGAACTAGAGGTCGAAAACAGTTACAACCTTATCAACCAGCTAGCTATCTATCTATCTCTCTAACTGTCTAACTAGCTAACCCTTCATAATACATAATACATGCTTAAATAGGTGGCCCAAAGGTCTCACCGTGATACAAAACTATGGGCCTATCCCAACAGTAACCCAAAACCCTAACTGTGATAGTCGGCCTATCTGTACTTTGAACTACTGCTTACTGGTCACACTGTAGCTTTCTGCAGTCTTCCACGCTTTTCGGTGCTGATCGTGGGTATGGGAACCGCTTCCTCAGTTGCTCCCCTTCTATCCTTTGTCTTTAATACATCGGCTTGTTTCTCCTTCTCCATTCATGAGGGTAGTTGATCCCTCCTGTCATCGCCACTACCTTAAATGCAGTGGTTGAGCTCTCTTCTCGGCCACTTCAGGTACTGTTTCATTTGAATTTCTTGTTCTGATATAGAATATTTTCCTATAGCTGCGGGGCCCTACTCCAACAGTCCCCTAACACTTACTTGTGGGTCGTCCCTGAGCCATTGGCATCTGGTTTCTCTTTATGTAGCTTCTCCTTAGCTTCCTGTGAAGTCCTTACGAATCTCTCCCTGAGTCCTGCAACATCTTTGTCCATAGCTTTGACATAGTCTTGTTCCGCTTCAAGCATAACTTGAGTAATAATGGGGTCTTCTGCACTATCAATTTGACTTTTTCTTGTAGTGAACTCCTTGACCTTTTTCTCAACCGCATTGACCAACTCTACGATTTGTTCCTGATACGGTTGAAGCATATTATTGAACTGTATTTCTTTTTCTCACAACCGCTGCGCTTCCTATTGCAAATGGTTCATATATATTGTCTTCTTCATCTTTGCAAGATATCCTAAGCTCTTGAATTCTTCCTTCATTGCTACTACTGCATTTTCTATGTTCTAGATGCTCTGCTGCAAATCCAGTCTATCTGGGAGCTCTTCTAGCTCCGACCATGTCTTCGTCGCATCAGCTAGCAATGACTCTGCATCATCTATGCGACACTTCATCTATGTTGAAGTGAGTCTAAAGGCCTGTGTCCTTACTTCCTTGTCTGACTCAGGAGTTCCTGGTGGTCAAGCCTCAAACTCAGCAATCTGCGCCTTATGGTCTTCCTCCATCTTGACCATAAAATTTTCTCTTTTCTCCTTTGTGCTTTCTATCATCTTTGGCATCATCTTCTGTAAAATTAGTTCATAGATCTCTCTTATCTTTCCTTCCCTCATTGTCATGCTCATGCTATGGTTTCTTGCAAGACCTTCAAGTGACCGCTTCACCTGGATCACCATCGAATCCCTCACACAAGATATACTCCAAAGTTGCATATAGGTCTCTTCGTGGATCAACAGCTCCTTTAAGGATCTTGAGATTTTAAGAAGGCTTCCATAGATATATTTTCCTCTTTATCTGGGTTAGAGCTCGTATCACAAAGAAAATATAAATCTGTATCTTCCAGCCTTCTCAAACATTTCATTCAGTCTGGATCCTTTCATACGAAAACTATACAAACCATGAATTCCATTCCGAGAGCAAGCCTTTGTCTGCGTTTTGTAGTAAGGAAATATCCTAGATATGGTGGTACTTCATCAAATTTTTCCTACTCTTTCTTTTTCTCATTTTTACTTTCTTCCTCTTTATTTTTATCCACCTTTTCCTTACTCTCCTTTTCATCTTTCTTCTTGTCGGTATATTTCTTCTCATCATTCTTCTTCTCTGTTTTCTTATCTTCAGTGATCTTCTCGTCTTTCTTTTTCTCTGCTCTGAGCTGGACTCTTCTACTATCTGAGCTTGACTCTTCATCCTTGGCGTCTGTCTAACCTGTGGTGCACCTAATTTCACAACCCTGGGCGGCGTCATCATAGCAGACTCGAGGCCACCACGCTGGAATCGTCGCACAACGTCTTCTAAAGGTTCCTTCTCGGACATAAACCGTCTGTTATAGTACTCTAGACTGGTAATGGCTATGAAAATGGGAAAAATAGCACTCTATAACTAGAGTATCTCTACACAAGGAAAAATTCTACAAATTGCTCTATAACTCTCAAAAATAGCAAAAGTAACCCTTCTGTCTGAATGATCTGTGTATTTATAATGATGGTGATAATATCTGAACCAACACTCGCTTAAGATAGACCCATTGGCAGCATTTATTGCATGGACCAGAAAACACTCGGCGCCCCGATCCTCATTAAGTGATAAAAATACGATCAAATCTCTCTTGAAAATTGTGTATAGGCACCGGTCTCGACCAATAATTACCAAATCTAAGACAATCCTTGTACTATTTCCAAATCTAGGGCAATGTATACCTGTCATATCTAGATTAATTACTTGTCAGAGGTCAAAGTGACTGGCCCTCTGTCCCTTTTCAGAATTATCTTTGTGGCATGGGGAACATCGCCTCGCTGCGATGTCACACCACATCATCCTTAACCAAAAAATTTGGCATGAGACTCCACAACGTTCAAAAAATCTGCAAGCGTCCTATGACTTGAGAAAAATAAACTTTCCTGCTGCGATTCCTTCTACTTAGAACTTTTTTTTTCAGTGTAGACTAATTATGGGTGCAATGCCTCCTTTCAACTACACTGGACATCTGCACTGCATAGTTCTCTGAGTTAGATATGGGAGGTGGAGTGGCTATCACTATAAAGCTTAACCCTACTACCATTAATCAAAGTAGGAACAAACTCCCCGTTGAATTTACTGAGCTGAATAGCACCTCCATCTGTGACTTGCTGAATATGATATGGCCCCAACAAATGTGTCTTGAACTTCCCTGGAAAATTAACAAACTTTCTGTCGTAAAGGAGCACTAGGTCTCCTATCTGAAAAATCTTGATCTTGATGTGCCTGTCATGCCAAGCTTTTTCTCATGCCTTCTGCACTTTTTGATGAAATCCTGTGATGAATCTGTTTTCTTCTAAGGCAAGCAATTGCGCTAGTCTTTCATTCATCATATCTGTATCAGCCATCTCAGTAATTTGAGCAATTCTTAAACTGGGAATAATATATTCCATAGGCATAACAGCCTCTTGTCCATACACCAAGCTGAAAGGTGTGTGTCCTGTAAGTTTCTTGCATGTAGTCCTATAAGCCCATAATACAGCATTAACCCTGAGGTCCCAATCATCTCTTTGGCTGTTATAGATCTTATTAAGAGCATTTTCTAGAATCTTGTTAAAATCCTCCACCGTACCATTAGCTTGTGGGTGGTAGGGAATTCTCTTATGATGCTATATTTGAAATTCCTCCGTCAAGGCTTGAATAGTGCGATTCAGAAAGTGTGTGCCTTGATCACTCATCAAAATTGTTGGACATCCAAATCTACTTATGATGTTTTCAAAAATGAACAGTGCAGCTGTAGCAGCATCACAATTCCTTACTGCTTTGGCCTCTGCCCACCTGGTGAGGTAGTCTGTTCCTGTGATGATGTATCTCACACCAGTTTGTTTCCTTGGTGGGTTGATAGGACCCATGCAATCTATAGCCCACTTGTCAAATGCCCGCAGTGTAATCTGTAGTCGCAGTGGCATTTCATCTCTCTGCGACGGTTTTCCTACCCTCTGGCAGATATCACAGCATCTGCAAAACTCCTTAGTGTCTTTATGCAAAGTAGGCCACCATAATATTGCAGCTATAATTTTCTAAGCAGTTGGTTTTCATACGAAATGACCTCCTGCGGTATTTGAATGTGCTTTTTTGATAATGGCCTCTTTCTCGTGCGGCATAATGCATCTGCGTAGGACTTCATTTGGACCTAACTTATATAAATGTCCTGAGATCAAAGTGAAATATGTTGCTTTAACAACTAACTGTTTCTTTTGCTGCTTAGTAAACTCAACTAGTGCCCACCCTGTAGTGATAAAGTGAATAATATCTGTGTAATACTCATCTACGATCTAGATAGAAAACAATTGTGCATATGGAAAATTATCCTCTAGATTACTTGGTTCCTCTCTTGAGTCTATTCGCGATAGGTGATCAGGTCCGGCATTCAATCTTCCTGGTTTTACAATAATTTCAAAATCATACTCCTAAAATAGGAGTAACCATCTGCAAATCCTTCCCCCTAATACTGGCTTATTGACCAAATACTTTAAAGCGGAATGGTCAGTGAACATCTTGAATGGGGAACCCAACAGGTAGTTCCTAAACTTCTATAGAGAATACACCATAGCTAATCCTTCTCTTTCTGTAGTGGTGTAGTTCTTTCCTGTGGTAGATAACTTTCTGCTGGAGTACGTTATAGGGTGATCGATACCCCCTTCTCGTGGCTGTGTTAAGACAATCCCCAATGCGATTCCAGATGCATCCACATGTACATGAAATGGTTTGTTCCAATCTGGAAATACTAAGATGGGTGCTGTAACCATCTTCTCTTTAAGAGTGTCTAAACTTTGTTGGCATTCCTCATTCGATAGGAATTTCACTTCTTTCTTTAACAGCTTTTCCATAGGTGCTGTGATATTTGCATATCCTTTGATGAATTTTATATAATACCCTATATGACCAAGCATTGTCCTCAATTGATTGACTAAGTTGGGTGCTGGCAGATTTACAATGATGGCAATCTTTGCAGGATCTACCATCAAGCCTTATCTGCAAACAATATGACCCAACAAAATACCAAATGGTGCACAGAATATACATTTCTTCAAGTTAAGAGAAATATGATATTGCCTACATTTCTCTAACATGAGCTTTAAATCTCCTATATGCTTTTTGATTAATCGAAATACAGTCCAATCATCAAAATAGACTTCTAAGAATTTATGGATGTATTCCTTCAAGACAGCAACTACTACTCTAGAAAAAATATCTGGTGCATTTTTAAGACCAAAGGGCATTACCGTATACTGGAATGAGCCCCATTCTGTCGCAAAGGTGGTCTTATGTCGATCCTATGGATGGATTCTTATTTGGTGATAGCCTGAAAAGCCATCAGTGAATGAGTAGATCTCTTATCCTTCTACATTGTCTAAAACTTCATTAGTAAAAGGTGTCAGAAACGGGTCATGAAGCGATGTGTCATTGAGTTTGCGCAAATCAACACAAATCCTGATTTCTCCTTTATTTTTCTTTTCCTGCACAACCATGGGACTAACCCATTTGCTCTCTTCTACTGGCTCAATGATGCCTACTGCTAGCATCTTATCAATCTCATCTTTAACTTTTTATTTATAATGAGGATTTCATCTGTATGGACGCTGCTTAACTGGCCTAGCATCCTCTTTCAAAGGTATCCTCATGACTCCCAAATCTCCTACTATTCCCTTAATTTCTATAAACTTAGTGGGAAATAATTCCTGATAGTCATGTAACAAATCTGTGATGTGTCCTACCGTTTCATCATCCCAATAGTCTTCGATAGAGGCAAACTTTGGTTCTGTTTCTGTGCAAATATTGATATTTTTAATCTTAATAGGCTCCGTGATAGCTAGAATCTCTAGCTTTGGTCCCTCAACTTCGTGAGTCCCTTCTGACTCTAGAATGTTGATACTGTGAGGATTCTCGTCCTCATCACCTGGCTCTTCTGCGAAGTTGTAACACTAGCGCATGTTCTAATTGGATAACCCAATCAGGATGAGTATACACTGGTAGGGTATAGTCATGAAATATCTTAGTCTTTATAATCTCTAGAGCCTGATCGATGTTTGGGTACTCAGATTCAAAAGTGAAAGTGAGTAGAAAGTTGTCTATCATAACTGGCCATGTAATCGTTCCTCTGCGCAACTCTGTCTCGGTGTACCATTTCCTTGGGACTGTGTCTAAAGTGTGAATGAATAGGTGAACCCATTCATCCTCTGGAATGTCCAACCAATTTTGTTCACAAATCTTAATATGTGACCTGGGGTCACTTTCTCCTGTATATTTCTGCTGGAAACGCTCCTTGTCAATAGAGAATTTGATCGCCATCAATCTCTTAAAATCATCCCATGATGCAATATTTTATTTATGTGCATGTCACCATCTTGCAGGTGTGGCTCTTACTACAAGGTCAATAGTTTCCATCCTCTGCTCATGAGGGATTTCCTGCTCAAACTGTTGTAAAAATTCATTGAAATCTGCTAATCCATCAAACGACAGAATATCCTTAACCTATGTTCCAATCCATCATAGTGACTTAGTCATAAATGCACATCTGTGAGCTGAGACTTCGTAAAGTCTATTCTGCCAATTTTCTAAACCAGCATCTGAATCCGATGCGCATGAGCTATCGCATCACCAAATAATATTTCCTTCTACAGTGGGGTTGATGTAATCACTCTGGTTAGTAGTCATCTGATAAAATCTCTCCATATTATGCACCTCTTCCTCTACTCTGATAGGTTCAATGTATCGAGGACCCTAAAAATGATCCAACGGTGCGATGACTCAAATTTGTTTATCCTCAAAGGTCATTTGTCTTTTCTTCAAATCAATAACAACCATGTTATCAATTTCCCAACCAATACCTAATAAAGCTGGATGCGGTCTGCTATCGCCAATAATTTCTATGACTTCAAAATCTGCAAAGCTGTGAACTCCGTCAATATCAACTGGTACTTGTGGTAATCGACCCAGTGGTGATACCCTCTATTGATTGGCCAGTCATAGATGGATAGGTGATCTGGCTAACTTAGGGCTACCCATCTGTTCCCATGTCTGTTTAGTAAGAACATTTACCTTTGACCCTAATTCTAGGATTACCTCATCCATTTCAAACTCTCCAATTTGTGTTGTGAGTCTCATTTCTCTTCCTGTTCTTGTATGACCCATAATATTATGAACAGTACACTACGTACTACTCATGGAAGAAGACTGCTGATATTGATCTATGATGCGTTGAACCTCTCCTATGGATTTCTCATTTATTACGAGTTTCAAGCAGCTCCGTAGGAAGGATTGTACACTTCCTGTCAACTCATCCTCTTCGCACCTTCCCGATGTGGCAGCCTGCGATGTCTACACAAGACTAACACCACAAGGTTTTGCTGTTGTACACCCCTATGACGCAATATCTACGATCCTGCTGGTGTAGGGTCAGTAAAGAAAGTTTTAGCATGCTGAAATGTTTCTTTGTTCTTCTGCAGTTCAAGTGGTGTAGATTTATCAGTTTCTTTACGCACCCACTTCGGACCTGTATTCTTTTTGGCATCCTGCAATGTCTTTCTAGTAGAAGCACCACTGCGAGTCATAATATTGACTCTTGGTTCCGGTTCTTTCTACTCAGCAGCAATAAGCTAAATATTCTGGTTTACTGCTGGCTTAGGATCCTTAATATTGGCTATCAAGTTAGGACATTCTTCTATAGTATGATCATAGGACTTGCAATACTTACATGTTGTAGTAGGGTTCTGACAATATCTAGCATAATGTCCTACGGATCCACAGTTGTAAGAAATAATCAGTCCACGGCCACAGCCAAAGCCTCCACCACGGCCTCATCCTCTGAATCCTCCACCATGGCCATCACGAGCTGGTTCATGTTGTGGTCCTGCTGCTGGTCCTGATGTCTCTGATTGGACTCTGTAGAAGTCATGTTTTCTCTCTATCATGAGATCATAAGCTATGCAATTATTTTCATCATGTCCTACTGACTTACAAAAGTTACATTATAAATTCTTAGGATTTTGCACATACTTCTGAAGTAAAGGGAATTCTTGTGGTCTATGTCCTCTTATTCTACAGATTTCACACCATGGCCCTTGAGTTTGTACTAAGGGGTTAGGAGCCCCACTTGCTATATACTCAAAAAATACTGGACAGTTATCTTTGGTATGGCCATGTCCTGTACACTTTGTACACCATAATTCTTGTTCAACCTCTTTTCCTTTCTTAATCTCATGTAACTATAAAGTGAGATTGGCTAACTGATTCTGTAAGTTTGTCATACCTGTGCTAGTCTCAGCTAAAGGTGAAGCCTCTAGTTTCATTTCCATCTCCAATGCTTCATCCTGTGTATGGAGTTTCTGTTGCATTAGTGGAAGTCTGATATGAGGGAGCAGTGCTGTGATGAACCATTCCTTATGCTGCTCCGGCGCAAACTCAAAACTAACTTGTTCTATAAGATATTTAAATTTCTGATCGAAATCCCATACTGACTCTGTGGGTAACTGTTTGATGTCTTTAAGTTTTGTGATACATTGTGACTCAGACTTGGGTTTCTTAAATTCCTTAATCATTGATGTCCTGACCTCTATGAGTGTTCTAATTTGTGTTGATGTGTACTTCATATACCATGTTAAAGCTCTTTCTCTAAGTGTAGTAGCCAACTGGACAAGCTTAGTATGGTCATCCTGGATCTGTTTAATGGTCCATACAGCTTCACATAGGAACCAATGTTGTTCCGGGTCTTCTGCCCCTGTACCCCTGAAGGTAGGTAATTTCATGTCATCCCCCATTCTGTTTCTACAAGGTGGATTCTGGTTTGCTGTATTACTACCACTTGGCGATGTAAATGTAGTATGTACTATGTGTGAACTACTAGATGGAGTTCCTACGGGATTATTCTGAGTCTCGGTTTGTTTCTGTGGGGTATAAGGGTGATAAGGGATACCCCCTACTATTCTTTCTCTATTACTTTGACTCTGTTCTCTAGTACTATCTGGACTGTAAGGAAGATCTGAAATCTACTTTATATCTTTTACCACTACGTGTACATCCAATTTCTTCAGAATCACTCTCAAACTCTTGTGACATTACACTTACTTAACTTATTCATTTGAGAATATATCCAGTACTCCTTTTTCATACAATAACATCTTAAGGAACAATTTCAAAGAGTTCAAGTACTTACCGCGATATCCTTTGAAGAAGTACCTCTCTACTTCACTGAAACTCTTTCTTTGATCAACTGCAAACTCTGTAATGAAACCTTCTAGCAAAATCGCAAGCCAAAAGTCTACTGCCCGTGAAATAGGATTATCTATGCTCTTCACGGTGTGAATCAGCTCTGATTTCTAGACAATGTTCCATTTCTTCTTGAATACATGCTTATCAGTCAACTTTGATAACCAATCGTACAACTCATTTGCATAGGTCACAAAAAATATCTCATGCAGGTCTGTGAAGATATGTTTCTGTAACCAGTCCTCTGGACTAAGCCTAGGACTCTTGTTTTCTTTCACAGCAAATTCTCTTTCCTTAGACTCAACCCATTGGTTAAGTTATTCTTTAGTAGGATGCCAACAGAACATCGGCTCTTCAATTTGTTCGAAACCGGCATCGGAACCATTTGTTTGCTTCTAACTGTGCAGACCCAGGTTTACTTTATTGTACCAACAAAAACCCCTAGCTCACTAGCCCTTTCGGCAACAGACCACGGAATGGCCTGAAGTCTCACCCAAAGTGATCTTAGATGGGTTGGCTAAAGAATCACGTTTCCTCAACCAGGTTCTGTAGCATCCTTGGTTCTCGTGACTCTACTTAACTAGTGGGATTTCTCTATGCGAAATGGTTCTCTCTTTCCAGCTAACTCTGCCACGGGACTCTCTCTTATCGTATCATGGCTTCTAGGACGATGCACAAACTTACTCTTCTGCTCAACTCTTAACCTACGATATCTCACACCGCAGCTCCTCTGACAGTGCGATATTGCCTTTCTACACCGCGATATTTCCTATGGTAAGATTTAATATGCTCATCAACTCTCAAGGTCCAAAGGCTTCCTCTCTGGGTATAATAGCTCAGTTAACCTTCATCAAGGTGTTAAACAACTTCACTTAGGATTCTACAGTTTAACATGCTTAACATCAATCACACTCAACTCGCTGAACTAAACATACAGAAGTTACTTAACACAGTTGTTGCTACTGTCATGGATCAAGCATTGATAAACTCATCTACAGAGTACTTAACTCATTCAACTCACATTTAACCTTCCATGTTACTGCAACTGAAGTATAGCATACATACATTCATTAACTAATAAGCGAATTTCATGTAACGAATAACAGATAGCAAATAAGCATAGCACAATCACATGAAACAATCGCACAACACACAAATTTTACGTGGTTCACTTCTAGGGAGGAAGCTATGTCCACAGGAACTATGTTTCTATTATATCTTGAGAGAGTACACACAGTTTCGCTGCAACCTCTTATGCAGCTTGAGATCTTCTGGGAAACTCCACGCACTCAGCTGGGAGCCCTTCTCTCTTAGATCTCTTCTCTTTCTATTATGCTTTCTTCTTACAATATATCCTCTCTCTCTCTCTATCTCAATCCCTGCAGATTGTTACATTCATGCTCAAGGAGTCAGCTACTGGTTACAGTAACATACTACAGACTTAATAACAGAACCAGATCTCGACAACAGTTACAACCTTATCAACTAGCTAGCTATCTATCTATCTCTCTAACTATCTAACTAGCTAACCCTTCATAATACAGAATACATGCTTAAATAGGTGGCCCGAAGGTCTCACCATGATACAAAACTGTGGGCCTATCCCAACAGTAACCCAAAAACCTAACTGTGATAGTTGGCCTATCTATACTTTGAATTGCCGCTTACTGGTCACACTGCAGCTTTTTACAGTCTTCCATGCTTCCTAGTGCTGATTGTGGGTATGGGCGTCGCTTCCTCGGTTTCTCCCCTTCTGTCCTTTATCTTTAATACCTCATCTCATTGCTCCTTCTCCATTCATGAGGGTAGCTAACCCCTCATGTCGTCATCGCTGTCTTAAATGCAGTGGTTGAGCTCTCTTCTCAGCTGCTTCAGGTACTGTTTCCTTTGACTTTCTTGTTCCGATATAGCAGCTTTTCCTATAGCTACAGGGCCCTACTCCAACAGTAATTTCAGTAAGATAGGTTTCAGCAATGCATATGAATAATTTCTATAGGAAAGGTTGCTAGTTGTATGCAACTCATATTTTGGAACCAACAGGAGATGAAACTCCAAGGTTGGAGGACTATCAGGTGTTATAGGAATTCAAGGATGTGTTTCCTAATGAGATTCCAAGGATTCCTCCAAAGAGGGACATTGATTTCACAATTGAACTTGTGCCAGGAGTAGCACCAGTGTCTAAGACGCCCTACAGGATGAGTACACTAGAGATGCTAGAGTTAAAGATGCAACTGCAAGAGTTGTTGGAAAAGAAGTATATCCGACCAAGTGTGTCTCCTTGGGGAGCACTGGTTCTTTTTGTGAAGAAGAAAGATGGTAAAATCAGATTATGTATTGATTACAGATAGTTGAGCAAGGTTAGTGTGAAGAATAAATATTTTTTTCCTAGGATTGATGACATATTTGATCAAATGATAGGAGCAAAGTTATTTTCCAAGATTGACTTGAGGTCTGGTTACCATCAAGTGAGGATCAAGGACGAATACATTCATAAGACAACCTTCAGGACAAGGTATGGACATTATGATTTTTTAGTGGTACCATTTGGTCTCAAAAATGCACCAGCTACATTTATGTGCCTTCTGAACAGTGTCTTCAGTAAGCATTTGGACAAGTTTTTTCTTTCTTTCCTTGATGACATTCTTGTTTATTCTAAGAATGAGGAAGAGCATGAAGAGCATTTCAGACTGACATTGCAAGTGCTCAGGGAACATCAACTGCATGCAAAACTGAGCAAGTGTGACTTCTACGGAGATAGAATTCAGTATTTAGGTCACATTATCTCAGAAGAGGCTATATCAGTAGACCCCGAGAATATCAAATCCATTAGGAAGTGGCCTACTCCAAGAAATGTGACGAATGTAAGATCTTTTATGGGACTTGTAGGATACTACAGGAGATTCATTGAAGGATTTTCCAAGGTTGCACATACCATCACTTCTTTTCAAAAGAAGGGGATGAAGTTTGAATGGAATTCGAAGTGTGAAGGGAGCTTCCAGTAGTTGAAGAATCTTCTCACCAGTGCACCAGTATTTAAGGTTGCAGATCCAGAGAAATATTTTTTGGTATGTACCGATGCATGCAGACAAGGGCTTGGAGGAGTCCTTATGCAGGACAACCACATGATATGTTATGAGTAAAGAAAGCTAAAGGAGCATGAGAAGAACCATGCCACTCATGAGCTAGAGCTTTTAGCCATAGTACATGCTCCGAAGATGTGGAGACATTACTTGATAGGTAGAATATTTGAGCTCAGGACAGACCATTGTGGTCTGAAGTATTTGTTTGATCAACCTACTCTGAATGCTAGGCAAGCGAGATGGCTGGAATTTCTATGTGAGTTTGATCTTGAAATCAAGAACATAAAAGGAAAAGAGAACAAGGTAGTTGATGCACTCAGCAAGAAGGTACAGGAAATGCATGTGGCATCTCTTAGTATTTTCCAATCAGATTTGAGGCAACAGATTGGTAATCATGTTGCCAGAGATGAATTGTATGAGCAGGTAAAAGAAAAATTGCAGCAGCAAAGTCTTGAGAAGAAGTATGAAGGATATAAAGAGGAAGAAGATGGAATTCTCACTTATAAAGGAAGAATTTATATTCCAGATGTAGTAGATTTGAGGAGAGTTGTTATGGATGAAATCCATCAAGCTCCGTATTCTAGTTACCCAGGGTACCAGAAGACAATTGCTACAGCTAGAAAGCAATACTTTTGGCCAGGGATGAAAAAGGACATGGATGAATACATTTCAAGGTGCATGAAATGCCAACAGGTAAATGTTGAGCATCAACATCTAGCAGGTTTGTTGCAGCCTTTGCTAGTTTCAGAATGGAAATGGGAAGTTATTTCGATGGATTTTATTATAGGATCGCCGATGACTTGGAGACAACATGATTCCATCATGGTTGTGGTAGAAAAGTTGATAAAAGCAGCACATTTTATACCAGTGAAGTCTACGCATAAGACTGATGACATTACAAAGATTTTCATGAAGGATATTTTCAAATTGCATGGATTGTCAAAGGCAATAGTTTTTTATAGAGATGTCAAGTTCACTTCCAATTTTTGGAAAGGGTTGTTTGCAGATTTGGATACAAAGCTAAACTTTAGCACTGCATACTATCCTCGGAGAGATGGATAGATCGAAAGAGTTAATCAGGTGCTTGAAGATATGCTTCACATGTATGTCTTCGACAAACCAACAAAGTGGGAAGATTACTTACACTTGGTAGAGTTTACTTAAAACAATGGACAGCAAGCATCCTTGGGGATGAGCCTATATGAAGCTTTGCATGGAAGAAGGTGTAGGACACCAGTGACTTGGGATAACCCAGTGCACAAGGTTGTGCTTGGACCAGAATTGCTCAAGGAAATGGAGCAAGTGGTTGTAAAGATTAGGAAGAATCTAAAAGCAGCACAGGACAGACAGAAAATCTATGTAGATAAGCATAGGATGAATAGAGAGTTCAGTGTTGGGGATCATGTTTACCTCAGAGTGAAAGCAAAGAAAATTTCCTTGAACCTTGGAATTTGTGCCAGGATATCACCTAGATATTGTGGGCCGTTTGAAATTCTTGAAAGAATAGGGCCTATTGCATATAGACTTGCATTGCCTGCTAGTACTAGAGCTCGTAATGTTTTTCATGTTTCTTTTCTTAAGACATATGTACATGATCCTAACCATGTGATAAATTGGGATGCGATTCAGGTGGAACCCGAGGGAGAGTTCCAAATCAAGCCAATGCGCATCCTTGACAAGAAGGTCACAATGCTCCGAAACCAAACCATAGGGTAGGTAAAGGTGCAATGGGAGCACTACGGACCTGAAGAGGTTACGTGGGAGTTGGAGGATGCCATGTGATTGGCACATCCAGTTTTGTTCAATCCTGCGAAACACTGAGGTGGTACCAGCGCAGCATTTTTGTTCAAATTTTGTAAAGCACTGACTATAGTGCTATTGAAGGGGGAGGGGAATGTAACACCCCATTTTTTACCCTGTTTGCATTAAATATACATGATACATATGTTGTAATAATCATGGTGAGGAGCTAAGAGAAAAATCCCCACCATTGATTTGATTATGTTATGATTCAGATTGGAATGGTCACCGATGTTATATAGAGACATACGACATATATTAAATTGTGACATCATGTAAATATGCATTTTAATTAATTAACCCAAACAGCTATGCACTGCAACTACATTGAGAAGGGGCATGATTCCTAAGGATAAGGAGGGGAAATGATGAACCTTGAGCCATGGAGGAAAAAGCCATGTGTCACCACCCTATTTGTTTTGCTCATTTTCCCTTATTTCATCCAACCACCACCTTCATTTGTTTTGTTGATTAGTTGGGGAATCTATTTGCTGGAAAAAAGACCACTACTACACCCATGCCTACTCTCTTTCTCTCCACGACATGCCTTTTGTGTGCGGATGGTTTGTCCACTATGGGGATCAAGAGTCTATTCATTTTCCTCACGTAGGCTGAGTTAAAAGGACCCATGATCCATTGTTGGGGGGTTCATTTGTTCTCCCTTTTTGCTGGGCTTGTTGTGAGTTCCTACGATTGATGAGTTGTGTTTTTCCCCTGTAAAAGCTTGAATAGTTGTTTCGTTGCTTGCATGCAATGGTTTTGTCCTTGGACTGCATTAGAGTGGTGAATGAGGGCCTGAGGTGCTTGATAAACATGGTGGGTTTAGAACCACACAGAAAGAGCTACTGAGCTGGCTTTCTTCTCCACAACCATTGAATAGCACTGGAAGGGAGATCATAGTTTGAAGGACTGCGTTGCAGAGAAGGGACTGATTTCCTTGTGTTGGGTGTGTGTGGGTGTTCTAGAAGCTAGGATGGCTCTGGTGTTGGTGTCTGTAGCTCTTCAATGAGCTCACCAGCTTATCATTTATCCTTTCCCACCTCCTAGATGGCCTGATAAACAAAACTTGGTTGGCTTGGCTGATTTGATGTTCTCCTGATAAACCCAACTGTGTTGGCTTGGCTGAACTGTGTACCCTTGTGGTGTGGTTATCCTTGGCTATGTGTAATCCTATTAGTTCCTTATTCCTTGGGGAATCATGCCCGACTTGAGGGTGGCAACGTTGCTGAGAGATTAAGGAGCATGCGGGCCTATGGTTGGGTGGAACATTACAGCGGCGTAGCTAGTTGCGGAACAAGTTCTTAATAAGATAAGTAATCTTACATAACTTGTGTCTGCAATCATATTTACCGTTGATGAATGATGATATGCATGTTAAATGTTGATCTGTATATGCATGAGTGTTGATTGATATGTTTTGATTCCATTGTGTATATGAATGATTATGATTCGTAATATGTTTTGTGTTTTAAGTATCATACTTCAGCATTATATATATGTATGTTCATGTTCATGGGGATAGATTCCTAGATGATTTGATGTATCATAGTGTCCTCTTCACCGGTCAAAGGGTTGGGGACATTACAGCAAATCTAACACATATTTAGCATATGAGTCAACAACTTGATTAAAAATTCTTGGAACATGAATGTATGTTATACTCTCAAATTATCGTTCTAGCAATCTAACATGTAAGAATCTTCCTAATAATGTTGGATGCCTAAAGTGATATAAGCCATTAAGCTGCGAAACCAATAACTGTGAATCAAGATGTACCTAAAGAGAATGAAGACCATGTGAAATTGCATCACGTAATAATTCAATGATGGCACTGTATTCACAAACATTGTTTGAAGAAGTCCATAAACATACACCTCCTGAAGATAATACTTGACTCGTAGGAGTATAGATCACCCAAGCAGCCGAAGCTGAGTTGTGAGTGTGGCAGATAGCATTATCAGCGAATCCTATGTAAACAGAAGAATCCATCGACATCTACCATAAGAAATGAAACCTAATCGCCATAATAAAACCTAACTATGCAATTCCAAACTGTACAATAATACACAAAAATCATCCCTGGCTCAAGATCATGCATACTATTTTTTGAGATAGAGTCCATTTCTAGGTGCCTCTAAGGTTGTTGCTTCATAATCAACCAACTCATAGGTGCCTTTCTCTAAGACTTGTTTAACCATGTAAGGACCATGCTACATGGGATTAAATTTCCTTGCACCCGAGGGTTCTTTAGCTTGATCCCACAAAAGGACCAAGTCACCTTCACTAAACTTCCTTGGACGGATAGACTTATCATATTGGACCTTAACACAATGCTTCTTAACCTCTAGCTCCATTAAGGAATCTCGGTGCTTCTCATCAAGCTAATCTAAGTGGACCAAATTCTCTTCCAAGGCAGAAGTGTCTGGTAAAAGCTCCATGTCTAGCTTCAGAGAAGGGATTTTGCATTCGACTGGTAAAACTAACTCCACCCCATGCACAAGCTGATTGGGAGAAAAACTGGTAGTAGTATTAACTGTGGTTCTATAGGCCCACAAAGTAGGATACAACATGATATGCCAATTAGTATTGCTTTGTGTGATGGTTCATTAGAGAATAGACTTAAGTGATTTTTTCACTACTTTAACTTGTCCATTCACTTGAGAGTAATAAGAAGAGGAGTGCTCTTTCTTATACCCTAACTTGGAAGCCAACTCTTCCATCATTTTATTTTGAAAGTGCCTACCATGATTAGTGACAAGCTCTTTCGTAATGCCAAACTAGGTGATAATCTGGTTGAAAAGGAAATGTGTGGCTGTCTCACTGTCTGATTTAACTATGGGCATAGGCTCTACCCATTTTGTGAAGTAATATAAAGCCACAATAATATGATGATGCTCCCCAGCCGAAGCTCAGTTGCAAATCCATAAAATCAAGCCCCCACTTGGTGAAGGGGCCGATAGTGACAATAGGATGTGACAGGGATGGACGCTAGCACATATTATGTGCAAAGATCTGGCAAGGGTGGCACTTCTTGACCACATTTACACAATGTTTGAAGATAGATGACCAAAAATATACCTCTCTCAATATTTTTGGGCTATAGAAAGCCTAGATAAATGACCACCACACGCCCCTCCATGACAATCATTAAGCACAACCTCTGCCTCATCATGGGTTAAACAACGACATAAAATGGAGTCTACCCCACGGATATAGAAAGTGTTATCCACTATAAGGTATTTCTTAGCTACATGACGTAATCATCGCTTCTCATCTCATGAGAGGTGAGTAGGGACCTTCAATGTTTGCAAATACACGATGATATCCCTGTACCAAGGGTCCATAGTTGAGATGAGGAATATATTCTCATTGACAAAAGTATCCTCACAAACCTCCTCTTCCTCCAAATTTGGGAAATCTGATATGAGCTCCGCAAAGACTAATGATTTATTTGATTTCACTGAAATGAATTCGAGATCAAACTCTTGCAAAATCACAATCCTCTTATTATATTTCGCCCCAATCATCCTTCTAGTGAGGAAAAACTGAAATGGATTTATATGAGCTACGACCAAAGTTTGGCGAAGGAGAATGTAATGTCTCAAATGTTGAACTGCATGAATGGTGGCCAAGGCTAGCTTCTCCACATGAGAATAGAAAAGTTCCACATCTATAAGGTTTCAGCTCAAATAACATATGACATGCTCATGGAGCTCCTCATCCTCCTGAACCAATACCATACAACCCGTCTCCTGAGACACGGCCACATAAATTAAGAAATCACAGCTATAGTTTGGTGGAATAAGCACGGGGGTCATTGCTAAGGATCGCTTAAGAGCATCGAAAGACTCCTGGGCTTGCTCATCCCAGTAAAAATGGGTTTCCTTATTCAAAAGATGCATAAATCCTTTAGTCAAGCTGGAAAAATTAGCCACGAATCTTCGCAAGAAGTTATCCATTTCTTGTAAACATTGAAGGTGTCTAATATTACGCGGGGGAGACAATTGAATTATTGCCTCAACCTTTAAGGGATTGACTCTAATACCCTCCTTGGATATGATGAATCCTATTAAACGACCAACAATCACGCAAAAGATGCACTTATGAGGATTTAAACGAACTTGATAATGGAGGCATCTTTTGAACACTAATATCAAATTATATGGATGACGCACCCTCAAATGAGAGTGAGCAGTGAGATCATCCAAATATAATTCGATAATTGTTTTAATATCGTGAAAGATTAAGGTCATGGCCCGCTGAAATGTAACTCCGGCGTTTTTAAGGCCGAAAGGCATTTTTCGATATGCAAAAGTACCCCAAGGACAAATAAATGCGGTCTTGTGTTGATCCTCAGGATTAATATGAATCTGATTATATCTATAAAAATCATCCATAAAGGAAAATACCTCACTTCCCCCACACTCATCCAAAATTTGATCAATAAATGGTGTGGGGAAATTATCCTTAGGACATGCTCGATTTAAGTCATGAAAATCAGTGCATATTCAGATCGTTCCCTGTTTCTTATCCACCAGAACAGGATCTGAAACCCACTCCATCAAGGGAACGGTATAGATAAAACCATCTTTTAATAGTTTCTCTATCTCAGCTTTAATGGCAGGTGCTTTTGTAGGATTCACTACATGCAATCGTTGTCGAACCGGTTTTGCATCCGGATACATCTTGATTTCATGTTCGACAATACGAGCGTCTATAATTGACATTTCTTCATATGACCAAGATAAAATGCCATGAAACTCTTTAAACAGCTTGGTATACTCCTTGATCTCACTGGGGTAATATCCCACCCCAATGTAGACATTCTCAACCTTCCCAGCATCACGAGAAATATTGATAGGAATTGTCGGTGACAAATTAGCCATGTTCTCGTCAGCCATCTGACTAGGAGAGCTTAATGGGACCAAGGGGCTGCCAATATTCTCACTAACAATCTCCCTAAAGTCATCACACTCCATACGATCGAGCTTAGGAAGAAAATATGATCGATGATGCAACTCTTCCCAAGGTTTCTCACCCCTAGACATGGCCTCAAGAATAGCTTCATCCAATGGAAAAACATCATTGAGGAAATCATGTGACTGAGATGACTCTACTGCCCATGCAGGAAGCACATACGGGTGCTACTCCATCGTCCATGAAGAGGAAGGACTAGGCTCTGCAACTTGATCAAGATTCACTTGATACACCACCATTGTTGAAGGCAACAACACATGTGTCTTGAACAACACACTTGAAGTAATCAGTTAAGGAAGAATCCCCACCAAAAACTAGACCCAATCATAAGAATGGGCATAGGACAAATAAAGGTTCCCATAAGAGAAGGATACATACCCATGCCCACACTCCTAGCTACCAACTAATAATGATCAATAATTAGGATAGAAGCTCCCAATGATGCATTGACACTCGAATTATGGAATGAATTTTGATCAATCGTAACAATCTTCCCATTAAACGTAAAGCATATCACTCAAAATAGGGAAGAAGATACGGCTTGCATGCTATACATCCAATTCCTACCCAGCAAAAGATTGTAGTCAAGGAGCGCATCAACCACCTCGACCTCAATAGAGAAGGAAGAATACCGCGCAGCTGAAATGATCTACCATCAAAATCTATCAACATGGTGGAAGATTGAGACAATGCAAGAGAACCTAATCCCTTCCAAAAAGACAAAGACATCACAGAAGCAACAACGCCTTTATCAATGACAGTAGCCATGACAGTTTTGTTAAGACAATCTACATGAATCAAAAGAGACACGTAGTAAGGAAAGAGAGGCTATACTCCCATGGTTTCAAATTTGATCATGGAAGAAGAGCTATCATGACTAACCCCAAGAGCAGACAATAAGTCTTTCCTCTATGGAGGACAAGTCTGGAGCACTTTTAATGTGAACATCGCACCAGGAGTCTGTCCCAAATCCTTGACAGTTGAATAGTTCTGGGTAGCTCAGGAATTAGGATTGTGCCCCAAATGCTTTAAGACTCCCTTAGGAATGTGAGGTGGAGCTTCAGGTTGATTCATAGGATTTTTGATTCACAAAGGGCTCTCGGGTGGGGAAGGTTCTTTCCAAAGGTCTGGTTGTGACGAACCATAATACTTCGCACGAGTCATAACTTTAGCAGCACGCACCATGCTGATGTAGCCATGACCACTATTGGCCTTCGATGGGATTTGATTTACACTAGATGCACAACCAGGATCAACAGTCCTCAAGTTCATATTTTGATTGTTGGGTAAAATATTAGTGAATACAGCTGGGCCCTATGCTATGAACTTCGAGGAATCCTTTATACGAGGGAGCAAGTGAGTAAGTTGGTCATCCTTACACAACTTACAAGGAAATTTCACCTTATGTTTATACTGATTTTCCCCCCCAGCATTATTAGCATTCTTGTCATTATTATTAGCATTTTTTCGTTCTTATTTCCACCCTTACGATTATTTTTTCCTTTTTTCGTATTCCTTCCAGGCTGCTAGTTTCCTTTCGGGTTCTATGATTGCATGGAGAGTACACTCGCTGATTGGGTAGGTTGAGATGAATTCGTAGCTTGTCCCGATGCAGACTAGTTAATCAATAACTAGCTCACTTTTTCGTAACCAAGTCCGTAGGTTTGGTACTTGTAGAGCCAACAATAGCATTAGCATGTGGCCCAGGCTTGATCTTGGGGTTGAAATTGGATCTTGGAGAATTTGGTATAATCTCATACAAAAGCCCGGATTGAGCATAGATCAAATCCAACTCTTGTTCCCTAAAGATAGATTTTTCCTCGTTTTGGACTCCATATGTAGAAACATCCTTCGTGATGTAAGGTAACAATGATTTGAGGAACCATTCAAGAAGAAACTCTGGTGGTATAAAGACTTTGATTAACCATTTCTATCTAATCCACTCTTGAATATTATCCGAAATGTGTGTGGATTTGCCTTGCGGGAAGGTCGACAAGAGTTCGGTACCGATGTCGTAACATATAGGTAACTAAAAATGATTAAGGAAAGTCATGGCAAAGTCATAAAATGTAGCATAAGCCCCCCCGATAACTCTATATAACATTTCAATGCAGGACCCATGAGGGTGCATTGAAATAGCCTCAAACGGATGGAGTTGTCATATAAGGAATTGGAAGAGCACCAAAGGTGGAAAGTGGTGACATGCTCACCAGGATATTCACCAGCCTTACCTTCGAACTTGGGAATGTTCTAAGGAGTCTTGGTAGGGACTGTCGGCCATGCCAGGTTATGAGACAAAGGATCGCTCATCAATCTTGACAAGTTAGGTAAGTTCAATGTTGCAAGGAAAGGGAGCCTAGGTTGTGCTGATTGATTCCATGCTCCGTTGTAGTTTTTATTCATGTAAGGTTGATTGCTATAAACTTACCATGTCCTTGGCCATAATAACCTCCTCCCATTTTACCCATGAATGGTTGCATGGAAGCATTGTGATGTGGGGTACCCTGATTATGAGGCACTAGAAAGCCATAATTAGAAGATTATGCATGTTGTTGATACCTGTACCCATACATTTGATGGTTTTGTCCATACTGCAGTCCATAAGAATGTCCATGAGAAGCTCCATAAGGTGTTCCATGGGATATACCATGAGAAGGTCCATAGTTCGGTATATGGGGAGCTCCATGAGGTGGAACATGAGATGATCTAGAAATAGGTACATGACCTACTGACATAGTGGGATTTACTTGGATATGAGATACTACCGTGTTAGCAGTCATGGAACAAACATGGCTAGTAGCAACATTCCATCCTGAAGGCCCACATGAGTTAGGGGGAGGATGGGTCGTTAAAAATGCATTCGAAGATGAAGGGACATGTGAAGGAATGTTAGTGGTGTTCCCAATGTTCACTTTTCTTGGTCCTGGTATCTGAATAGGATTACTAACACTAGGCATGGGAGGAGCATGTGAATATTCCTCCACCACATGGATGGAAGGTGCAATGTGACTAGTGCCCCTAAACCTCTCCACATGGAAAAGAATGGGAGTCCCCAGGAATAGTTCCAAGGTCAACTTCTAACTCAGCATGATATGCCAGATCAGGCTCATGGATATCAGGTATGTCATATCTAACATTACTAGTTCTTGTGGGTTCATAATGAGTCTCATCACCTAGAAACCAATAACGACAACCTGTGAATGAGGGATCATAACCAGATCATGAAGGATATTTATGTGATAGATAGTATGTGATAGTAGGATATTCCTCCCCGACCTCATGCAGTGGAGAAGACATCTATGGAATCTCATCTTCATGATCTCCCATGGTGTGTGAATCAAAGTGATAAGTATTCTGCCCGGACTATCTGGTTTCCTCTCCCAAAGGAGGAGGAGACGTGGAAGGAGGAATTCCTACTAAACGATGAGAAAGATAGGGTACCTCACTCGAATCCACAATGACTCAAAAAATAAAAATACTCAATCTAATTACGCAAACCCTAGGCAAACTAGAATACACATAGTATACACCTAAAAATGTAAATCCAAATAACAAGAAAACCAAGGGTAGGATGTGTCAGCTCCCGAATGAAGCAAGTATGTCTCACCTAGGAGAGGCTTGAGACTCCCATACACAACAAGCGGAGGTTCATAACCAATTACAGTGGCCCTTAGATTCAACGCATATAACAACTGTGTTGTCTGATCCCTACTTGGCTAGGACACTTGCATAATAACCTTTGCAAATACCTCCTCGATAACCTAGGTAAAAAAACTAAGGTCACCTCAATATCATCAATGCTTAGGAAGACAGTCGCAGGAGGGATTGACTGTATGGGCAGTGTAATAAATACCGAAGCCTGAAATCACAACTAGTACCCCAGGGGTGCACTAGCCAATACCTCAAAGGCCCCCATATATGAATATAATCCTGGAAATATCTCCAGTGCTAATCAATCACAATCAGGGGTCATCCCAATCATAATTGGTCACACTTCCTCATGCCCAACTCCCTTATAAGAGGAGGATCTTGAGAAACACTAATTATATAAAATATTTCACACTCTCACTTGGACATACACATAATTGTTTTGTTTAGTGGTCTTGGAGAATTAAATCACAATGAACTATTCCAAGACCGTAAAACCTAGTCTTGTTGGTTCCCCCTAGAAAAGAAAAGAGTGTAATTCATTTTATTATTCGTTGATTCTAATTGTTTTTATTACTTAAAGGGTAAATGGACATGCAACTAATGATGTTATGACACAACAATAAATAAAATGCACACCTAACAATCAATGAAAATGCACTGTCTCAAATGAAAAACAGGGTATGCTACTATGTCAAGTGAAAAATTTTCCTTCAAATGTATATGCAATCATTCCTATATGAAAATATGACTAATATTCACCAAGCAAACCTAATGCAAGTAACATGATAATGCAAAATGAAAACCATTCATAACTATGCAAAAAGAAAAATGTTTTTGTATTTTTGAATTAAATGAGATAAAAAGCAAAAATATGGCTCTACAACCCTTAGACTCTGCAACCACTCACGATCTGTAGCCAAGCAAAGCACCAAGGTAAACGAGACTTAATTCACAAATCTCAAAACAAAAAGTGGAAAATCAAATGACAAGAACATTAAAAAAAATCAAATTAAAAGAAGTCTCTGGTCAGAAACACGGGTGCATACAGACTCCAAAAGCATCCAAGAAGACTCAGTAATCCTCCAAACTCACCCAGCAACACTTAATCTTCCCCCCCTCCCAAAAAAATCATGGAATACGCGACTGTTCTCTAAAAACCTATGTACATAACGAATATTCCAGGAAAACCTGTGTGTACACGCGATAGTGAAAGAAAAACCCACGTACAGGAAGAAAAAAAGAGAAAATTAAGGTAAATAGACAACCTGAGACAAAATTTACTCCTACAGGACACTACTAGGAAAAAATTCCCCCAGTCCCGACACAAAAATAGAGAAATCAGAGCAATTCAAGCACATTGAATGCCGAAAAACCCCAAAGAAAAAAAACTAGGAACCTCCCCAACGGAGTCGCCAATCTGTTACGGAGAAAACTTCCTGTGGATTGGAGTGTACCACAACAGATAGATAAACCACATAAATCAATCCCTTCCCAATATGAAAGAGAAATAAAATATCTAACACTAAAGGATCTCGAATCATACCTTATTTCAGATGGTTGAAGTAGATCCCAGTTGAGTTTTTTCCAATCTCACTTGCTTTAGCAATTCACTCTCAACAATAATGAACAAGGAAAGCATGCTATATAATATAGTGTTAGGCCTACTCTAGCATATATAATCAACAATGCATACGCAATTAAATGCATCCATGGATTCAATATTCATTTAAATGCACATCATTGGACATGAAAAGACATTTCTATTAATAAAATCAAATATTACATAAGTGACAACCTCTGTCAACACATCTGCGAACCGAAGAAACTGATTCCTCCACCTAGGCCTCCACCACCTCAATCCTCCATCTCTCAATAGAAATCTCAGAAGCAAAGGAAATCTTGGGAAGAACACAAATTTCTCCAAGGGACAAAGGGATGAAGACTCAAGTACAAGCAGCTACAGAAACAATGGAATACAGTTTTCTTGCTATTCAATTCCTCCCTCTTAAATGTATCCAAGGGGTTCCTTATATAGTGTTTCAATGGGGTAATGGAAGGTCAAATATGAGTGATCGCGAGGCATATGGAAGGCCATGAGACAAGTGATTCAAATCCACATCAAGGAAAACTCCAAAAGTATTTGGACTTATTCCCACATCCCAATGTATGTGGGTTTAAGGGTAATATCTGCGTATATACGCGAGAAAGGGATTAAAAGTCACATACAACAAATAACAAGTGTTTGTAGGGATGATCTTGGAAACATCAAAGGTACAATATTGGTCCATGGGGTCCAAAGAGTCTACAGAGGGACAGGGAAGGCCATAAAAGTGTGATCAACCATGTGTGCTAAAATTAGCTGTAACAATGAGGTCTTTATGAGGAGGTGCAAAAGAATTACAAGGTCTCTAGGATGGGTGGAGAATGAGTTAAGAGAGATACCCAACTATTAGGGTTTACCTAACCTTGTGACCTTCCTAACTAAGTTTGAAATCCTTGTAACAGAGTCGCAATGCTTGTCTGCATTAGACCATGCGTTGAAGGCTACACCTACTAGATGGTGGGTTACACACAAGCAGTTCATAGTAGAATGGGCACAATGTAGAAGGCTGATGGAAGTCAGTTTTGGTGAAGATGTCATCACAGTGAGTCACAAGTACACAGGATTGTCGACCCCTGTACAACAAATAAATCAGTGTCACAGCGTATTTAAAGAATACCCGCGACAAGAATGGGTCCATCATTTCATTCACATGTTGGAAATCATTAGAGGAAATTTCAAATCAAAATGGCCCTTTTAACTTTAACTCAAATTCCATGTCATCATGTGTTAGCCAATGAAATTTATTTAAATTTTAAATACCATATAGGTCTTAAACACTTTTTTAATATAAATTTGGGGATAGGTATTATAAAAAGAACTACTTTTTTTGTTTGTATTTTCAACATATCTCCCTTTTTTTTACTCAAATTTCGAATGGGAGAGCTCATTCGATGCGGAATTAAATTTCGCATCCAAATAGTACCCACTCGGCATACTTTTGATGGACTACGCTACCCCAAAACAAGAAATACCTGAAAAAAATGTGATGATGACATCATCATCATGTTTTTTTCAGGTATTTCTTGTTTTTAAGGTAGCGGGGTCCGTCAAAAGTATGTCGAGTGGGTACTCGTTGGATGCGGAATATAATTCTGCATCCAACGAGTTATCCCAATCAAAATTTTAGTNTTTTTTCTTTTCTTCCTCCAAAATTAATAAATATTATTTTATTATTTTAACTATTATTTTATTAATTTTTTTTAGGAGGCCCATTTTGAGGTGAAATTTTCTCTTTTGGACACCTAGAACATGGTATGCATGTATGGAGTTGTGAAAAGGAACCCAATATTGGGAAGGACTCAATAAGCAGTTTAGGAAAACATTTGAATTTGTTGATGAGCAACCTACAATTGATGTTGTGCTTGAAATGATAAAGGAGAAGATGTTTGTTGAAATTCCTGTTGAGGAGGCCAATGCTCACTAGTGCAGCGCAACCATTAAGTAATGGATGGATTGCTACAATATAGCTGGAGACCATGGATGACTTTAAGGAATCATACTTATTTAAAAGTGTATAAATATTGGCAAATATTACCAATTCCTAAAACTCCAACTATAAAATGATTGGTGATATTTTTCAAAAAATATTTTAATTTCCAAGGATTTTATACCGTTTATATAATAATTTGGCGATTTTTACGGTGAAAAAATCACACCCCATCAAAATTGGGCAAAACAGGGCTTCAAAAATGGAAAATGGTGAATCTTTTTTGGGAGAAAGACATGGAAAAATAGCCCATTGGGATAAAATTTTCCCCTAAAATTATCCCTACTAGAGACCCAGATGATGATATGACTAGTTCCTAAAGTCGCTAAAATTCAAGAAAGTAAACATTGGTTCACCAAAGAACCCAAATTTTGCCAATATAGGAGATTATTTGTATGAAGAGACATTCATGAAGATCATAGACTTGCTGCATGAATATCAGGACCTATTCCTTACCATATTTTCGAAGATGAAGGGGATAGTAGGAGATCTAGGGGAGATGAAAATACCCCTACGATTAGATGCTAAACCCAGTAAGAAATGACCCTATAGGTTGAATCCAAGGTATAAGGAAAAGGTAAAAGTAGAATTAGATCGCATGATAGACATAGGAGTCATTGAATCTATTGAGGAATCAGAGTGGATCAACCCTATAATGATCCATGATAAGAAAATAATAGGAGAAGTTAGGATCTGTGTTGACCTGAGAAAGTTGAACAATGCATGCTTACACGATCCATTCCCAACACCATTTACAGATGAAGTACTTGAAAGTGTCGAAGGACAAGAGATGTATTCATTCACCAATGGCTTCTCTGGCTGTCATTAAGTCATAATCATGAAGGAGGACCGCCACAAAATGACCTTTGTCATAGAATGGGGATGCTACCAGTATATGGTAATGCCCTTCGCACTCAAGAATGCACCTACTATTTTTTATAGAATAGTAGTTTCTTATTTTAAAGATTTCATACATAATTTGCTTGAGGTTTACTTTGATGATTGGATTGTGTTTGGTCTAGTAAGAGACCATATTGAGAGTTTGCACATGATGTTGGGCCATTGTCGCTAGTATTAGATTGCGCTCAATTCTAAGAAATGTATTTTTCATGGACCATTTGGTGTTCTATTGGGTCATGTCATGTGTCGTGATGGTATTTTGGTTGACCCAACAAAAGTTTCGATTATCCTTGATTTAATACCATCTACATGAGTCACGCAACTGAGATCAGTGCTAGGACATACAGGCTACTACAGGAAGTTCATCAGAGGGTATGCAGAGATCACTGCACCGATGGAGAAAATGTTGAAAAAATATGCAAAGTTTTAGTGGAAACCATATTGTCAGGAAAGATAAATTAAAAAACAAGATGGCCACTACACCAATACTAGTATTCCCAGACTAGAAAAAGTAATTCCATGTTCATTTCTCTGCGTCCTCTGATGCACTCAACATAGTCATGAAACAACTAGGAGAGGGTGAGCTTAACCACCCTGTTGCTTTTTCTAGAAGAAAAATGTCAATGACAGAAAACAAATACATAGTGACGTAAAGAGAAGGCCTCGCCGTCGTCTATGTGCTTCAGAAGTTCTGACACTACTTGTTGCGTGGACATTTTTAGATGTACACTAATCATTCGACGCTGAAATACCTAGTCAAAAAACTATTGTTAGGGGGAAAGATATGTAGATGGCCTCTCCTGTTTCAAGAATTTTATTTTTAGTTGATTTTCAAACCTGGTGGATTGAAAGTTGGGCCATACCACCTCTCACGGATAGAAATTCATGAAGAGAAAACTAGCGTGGAAGATAACTTGCCCGACGTGCAACTATTTTCATTTACCATGATAGAAGATCAAAAAAAGAGTTTAATGCAATTATCCACTTTTTAAGTATAGGCTATGAGACTTTAGGATTATTTGTTAATTAAAAGAAACACTTGGTCATTAGAGCTATTGATTTTACATTGATTGATGGACACTTATACAAGTTTGGCGTGGATGAAATACTACACCATTGTGTTTTCAACTATGAGCGACCTTGGGTGATGAGTGAAGCACATGTTGGTGTCATGAGTGAACACTATGTGGTAAAGGAAACTGTGCGCAAGATATTGTAGGTAGGACTATGGTGGCCAACCATACACATGGATACCAAGAGCTTCTGTAGACACTGCGATATTTTTCAAAGAAAAGGAAAACCATCACGCTGCGACGATATCCCACTTACTCCACAGATAACCCTTCAATATTTCGACAAATGGGTCGTTGACTTCGTTGGACCGATTAGTCCACCAGGGAAAAGGACTCGTGCACTCTACATTATCACTTCAATATACTATTTAACCAGATGGGCTAAAGATGATCCTGTTAAATATTGCACCACTGCAACTACGGTGAAGTTTTGTTTCGAAAATGTGGTTACTATATTTGGATGCCCAAAAATTATACTAAGTGACTGAGGTATGCATTTTGTTAACAAAATGATTGCTGAGCTTACTACAGAATTGTAGATCCAACATAAGAAGATGGAACCCTATCATCCTCAGGTGAATGGAATGGTCAAAGCCTTTAACAAGATTCTAGAAAATGCATTGACCAAGGTATGCAATGTGCGCTGAGATTACTAGGATCATAAAGTTTTAGCTATGCTATGGGTGTATCGCACAACTTGAAAATGATTGACAGGGCACACCCTATTCAGACTGGTATATGGATAGGAAACTATTGTGCCAATGGAGTATATCATGCCAATCCTATGGATTGTTGTGCTGATGGAGATGATTGATGAATATGTTGTTGAACAAAGGTTGTCATAGATCATTGAGATGAAAGAGGAATGCTTCGTCATAGGATTTCATCAGACTGTCGAAAATCAAAGGTAGAAAGAATGGCATGATCGCCATATCTAGGTTAAGCCATTCAAAGTTGAAGAACTTATGTTTCTGTATGACAACAAGTTTTTCAAACACCCAGGAAAGCTAAAGACACATTGGTTATGGCCATATTTGATCACCCAACTCACTGATGCGGTCACAGTAAAACTGCAAAAAATAGACATAACTTATTTCGTAGGAATGTTGAATGGAAGTCACCTGAAACCTTACTATGATGGTCGCGAAATGCCTAGCTAAGGGCATGTTGTACATGAAAAAAAAGTGGGAATGCAAGCAAACTATTATCTCGCACGTCTTTGGTGGAACCAGCCAAAGCGTAGGAAAAGTGGAAATGATAGGCTGGTTAACATTAAAGTGTGAATATATGACAAATATTGAGGTATTTATGATAGCTAAGCGTCATTAATTCAATGATATATGAGGAGAACGATGATGTGCATTTTGGTCCCATCATGCATCCTAGTCATAACTTCCATAAATTTGTTGATAGGTACAACGTAGCAGTCAAGTAGGTGAGTTAATTAAGGAATGCGTCAATCGAGATGCCCATGTGATCGATTAGACCTCAACCTCCCATCGTATGATGAATGCAGGAATCATAGGAGAGTATAAATACAAGGCTTTACCACCAAACATTCTTTTACGCACACAGAGAGAGCACGAGAAAACCAGAGCGAAGAGTTCACAGAGCCGAAGTATGGAACAAAGCGAGATCCAAAAACCATGGTAATAGAGATATCCAACACAAGTGAGCTATCCAACATGACTGTCACCTCAAGGTGTCCAATTGAAGAGGAGATAGAATTTCCCAAGCTACAAAAACCAAAACAAGAACCAGAACTCAACCCCATGGCATGGATGAGAAAGTAGCATGCTCCTGCGGCCATTTCGACCCCTCTTCCACCCCTTGGTTTGGTCCATGTGCCGAACCCTATTCATAACCCACCAGTTGCACCTGCGCAACCATTCTAGCAGCCAAGAAAGGCCGGGGAGAGAGCACCTGGAGAGTCGTCCAGGTCGAGATTCTCAAGGAAATGCAAGGTGAAGGATATTGTGGATAACCCTAAGGATGACCTGATGGAGGAGGACTTTCTGGAGGAAGAATTGATGGAGGGGGACTTAGAAGAAAACTTTTTTCACTATAATCAACCGAGGAGAGCCGATGCGGAAGAGGTGTCACTTCCCAAGAAAGTGCACACATTTCTAGAAACACCATTACTCCATGATAGCGTACTCCTACTGATGGACATATTTGCAAAGATCTCCAAGTTGGTGTTCGAAGATGTTGACACTCGCTAGCAGTTGGGCTTGGAAAGAAGGAATTGCATGATTATGGTTCAAGCTAGGATGACTGATCCTAGGTCCTAAAGCCGATGAAGTGGGCTACTAGCATCGGCCATGTAGGATTGTTGAACTTGCTATTCATTCTACATTTCAACCATATCTGGTAGGAAAATACATATGTGAAACAACTCCTGGTCTATTTTTATAGGGGATTCCTATGGCTTGATCGACCCTACCTGGTCAACATTGAGGTTATCTCATCAACCAAAGGTATTCCAAAGACAACACATGACCCCGCACCATATTTACACCAAAAAATGGACACCACCAACATGAAGCAGAAGTATAAGCTTCAGGACATGGGTAGGGAATTCCTAATTGCCCCTATGGAAGAAAATAGAGTGCAGTTCGCCGCAAGGATCCTGTCATGCAAGCTATTGCACAAGATGAGGCCAACTAAATACACCGCTGGAGCGATAGAGCTTGCAAAGAAATGTGCAATAGGTGTGACTTTTAACTGGTTGCAGTTCCTTCTCAATGAACAAATATCTGATGCAGTGCAGGAACAGGAGGAATTGAAGGCCAAATTTCACTACTCCTTGGATGCTCATACTGATCTTATTCATTCTGTGGTACAACCCATAGGACTACAAACCAATGGATGTCCCAGTAATTTTCCTTGCCACAAAGTATCAAACCCTATGGGAAAATAAGAAATACAAGATCTTCCAGATGGATAATAACATCAAGTGTTTTTTGCATGCCGAGGCGCTGCATGATGTTATCAGGCGATCCCAAAAAATACGGTATGGGAGGATGCATAGTTATGCAGCATGATTTTGGAACCAAAGAACAACTTGGCCAAGAAAGTGCACCAAGCATGGTTTGTGATTACTAATGATGATGTGGACACAATCATTAAGGAGTGGCCTGATGAATGGTGCATCCAAGTTGCAGAGCCAATGGGAGAAGGAAGAGACCATGAAGACACACCACTTAACCAAGGAAATTGTAATACCCCAGTTTTAACCCTGCTTACATTAAATATACATGATACTTATATTGTAAATAATCATGGTGCAGAGCTAAAGGCCAAGGCCCCACCATCGATTTGGCATTATCACTGATGGTATATCGGGACATACGACATATATTAAATTGTGGCATCATGTAAACATGTATTTTAATTAAATAACCCAACTAGCTATGTTCACTACAACTAAATTGATAAGGGGCATGATTCCAAAGGATATGGAAGGGGAATGTTGAACATTGAGACATGGGGAAGAATCCATGTGTCCCACTCTCTTTTTGTCTCCTTAAACCACCACCCTTATTTATTCCATTGTTAGTTGGGGCAGCGATTTGCTGGAAGAAATACCATTACCATGCCCACATCTGCTCTCACTCTCCATGACATGCAGATGGTCTACCCACTAACCAGTTCATGAGTCTGTTCAGTTTCTTCGTGCGATGGAGTTAAAGGAATCCACATTTCCATTGTGGGGGGTTTGCCATTTTCCTACACACACCGCTTGCTAATTGGAGAAATGTTCTTCCTCTATTCACACAGAGTTTTGTATATTTTTCCATCAATTTTAGACTACGTATTGTTCTATTATGTCCACCATTGATTCGAGGCTGCAATGGCATCAATAGTTTGGTGGGGTTGCGGTTTGTATTTCCCGTATAGAGTGGTAGTCTGTTCCTTTACCCTTTTCTGGTCTTTGCAAATTCTATAGCGAGTGTATTGAGAATCAATTGGGTGCTGTGAGTCCCTATGCTGTGTGGGCGGTGGTCTCTTCCACATTTTGTTTTGGCTATGTCTTTTTCCCCTCATGCACAGATTGAGAATCAATTTCCTTGAGGATTGACAACTGTGGTTTCATAGTTGTTGCAGGCTGCTGTTGTCCCATGTCTGATTCACTGTGTTTTTCCCCTGTAAAAGATTGAATAGCTGTTGGCTGCTTGCATGTAGTGGTTTTGTCCTCGGACTGCATTGGAGTGGTGAATGAGGGCCTGAGGTGCTTAATAAAACTAGTGGGTTGAGAACCACATAGATAGAGATGTTGAGCTAGCTTTCTTCTCCACAACCTTTGAATAGCATTGGAAGGGAGATCAGGGTCTAAGGGACTGCATTTCAAAGAAGGGACTGATTTCCTTGTGTTGGGTGTGTGTGGGTGTTCTAGAATCCAGGTTGGTTCTGGTGTCGGTGTCTATAGCTCTTTAATGAACTCACCAGCTTAGCATTTAGCCTTTACCAGCTCCTGCATGGCCTAATAAACCCAACTTTGTTGGCTTGGCTGATATGTTGTTCGCCTGATAAACCCAATTGTGTTGGGATAAACCCAATTGTGTTGGCTTGGATGAACTGTGTACCCTTGTGGTGTTGTTATCTTTGTCTATGTGTAAGCCTGTTAGTTCCTTATTCTTTGGGGAATCATGCCCAGCTCGGAGGTGGCAGCGTTCCTGAGAGATTAAGGAGCACATGGGCCTATGGTTGGGTGGAACGTTGTAGCGACGTAGCTAGTTGCAGAACAAGTTCTCTATAAGATAAGTACTCTTTCCTGACTTGTGTCTGCACTTATACTTACCATTGATGAGTGATAATATACATGTTAAATGCTGATTTCTATATGAATGAATGCTGATTGATATGTTTTGCTTCCATTGTGTATATGAATGATTATGCTTTGAAATATGTTTTATGTTTTTAATTATCATTCTTAAGCTTCTATGTATGTATGTTCATGTTCATGGGGTTAGATGCTCGGATGATTTGATGTATCATGGTGTCCTCTTCGTCAGTCGGAGGGTCGGGGATGTTACAGTGTGGTATCAGAGCTCTGGTTGTAGCATGGGCCTTAATGGGCCATGAAGATGCAGTGATAAAGCTTATGTTGCAGCATTGGGCCTTAGAGGGGCATGAGAACAGTTAACAGTGGTAGGTTTCCTACTGCCTAGAAGAAACCAGGAACATGGGTGAAGAGAAGCAATTTCACAAAATTTTCTAAGTGTCTTGGCCGTCAGCACATAGAAATACTTAGACAGATGGATCATCGATGCTTAGCTGATTGAGCACCCTCGTTGTGGATGGCTAGACCACTATGCTTTCGACGAGTAGAGCCTCCGATCGTGGATGGCGTAGAAATTATGAAATTTTTCTAAGTCATAGAATCATCGGCCATCGACAATGGTTAGTAGATGACATCACCGATGATTAGGTGATTCTGTTGCTGATGAGCTACATCAAGTAAAGTTTGTTGACTGAACGTCCGCCGTTACAGAGACCGAAAGGACTAACCACCTGGCAAGGAGAGCATCCAAGCACTGATGCCGCAACTTCTAGAGGCTCCGACCGTCGATAGACTCGTGGCTATGGAAGATGTAGTTCAATTGTGGTCCACCATTGTGGAAGCTGAAGGGACTAACCATCCAGTGCATAGGAAACCCGACCACCGACACAACATGGTTAGTCTATTCTATCATCGATGAAGTTCGAAACGATAGACGATTGTGGACTCGGTACTACGGATGAAAATAAACCAACGAATCGCTGATCAGACATGGGATAATAGACCACTATAGGCCCAATGTGATGGAAGGAATAATAAAAGTAACTCGTCGATACAGCGAAATAATTTAGAAGTTTCAACCACCAAAAGGCCCAATGAGCAGTAGTTGACATCACCGATCGGAAGCCTAGTCGGTTTCCCACGGAAATTGTAGTAAGATTACTTTCCGCCATTGCGGCTGCTCAAGGAACTGTTCACCCGATCAACAGTTGGTTTTCTTGCAGATGCAGATCAGGATTTTAGTCATTTTTCCCACCGAAATGCCGGATAGAAATAAGCAACAGTCCATCAATGAGATAGGCATTTTGACCACTGCAATGTCGGAAAGCTAGTTAGGAGGAGGTCCAATTGGGCCTAAGAAGATTTAGTTTTTTCGAAGGAATTTCTCAGTGATTTTGCAAGCAGTTTTCAACTGTCTTCCAGAAGGTTTTCAGCAGGCTGTCCATGGTCATAGAGCTGAACATGAAATAGAGAAATTTTTTTGTTTTAGCATAATTGTTGTTTTATAAATTTCCAGAAGAAGAAGGTAAGTAATTTTGATTTATATTAATATTATGCATCTAAGACTTTGATACTAACACATTTGCAAAACTATAGATAACTTTCAAGAGCACTACTCCAGAAAGAACAGTGTGGTAAAGCAAGAGGTGGTTCAGTCATGAGAACCCATGATGGGTATGATGCCTGGGATTCTTACGAGCAAGCAAAAGATGCCATGGGAGAAAATGTTCGTAATGGAAATGATGACATAGAGTCTAATGGAAATATATTCCAGGGGACACTGTTTGAAGTTGCAAACACCATGAGAAGCTTGGTTAAAGCCTAGGAAGAGCAGCATCAGTTGAATGCTACCATATTGCAGAGTTTGATAGACTTGCAGAAAAAGATAGACTCTAGGCGAGAAGGCAGTAAGATCAGCACCAGGAGAAGGAGAAGGAATTCTAGTGGATCATCTGACTATGAAGAATCTAGTGGAGATACAAGCTCATATTCTCATAAAAGGAAAAGAAGAAGGCACCAGAGGGATCACTCTCAAGATGAATTTAGGAAAGCTAAACCTCCTACATTTGATGGTGAGATAAAGACGGGCAATAAGCTGAAGGTTGGCTTCTTGGCATAAAGAAGTACTTCCAAGTACAGGATTATTTAGGAAACATGAAGGCACGAGTTTCCATATTCAATCTGAATGATGAGCATCCATTTGGTGGAAACACTTCAAGCAAGTAAAGAGAATCAGTGAAAGGAAACTGAAGTGGAAATAGTTCAAGAATTATTTTAGGGAGAAATACCTTTCTGACAGGTATTATGATGACAATATTAAGGAGTTCCCTGAGCTGATATTGGGATAGCAGACCATGGATGAATATGCAAATAATTTTTTGGAATTGTTGAGGTATGTTCAGTACATCAGAGATGAAAAAGTGAAGGTCCAGTGGTTTTTGAGTGGATTTCCTCAAGCCTATAAAAATAGAATTGATTTTTATGAAACAAGAACTCTTGAAGAAGCAATAAGAAAGGCTAAGTTTTGCTATGAGCAAAGAAAAGGGAGACCTGATTACCATAAGGCATGTAAGGGCAAGAAGAATGAGAAGTTTGACCAGAGAAGGAAAGGTTTCAAACCTTCTAGATTCAGGAATCAGCAAAAGCATCCATCCCAAGCTGCGAGTAATCCAATTGGAGTGACATGCGAAAATCCTAAAGAGCCACATCAGAATAAAGGTCCACTTAAATGTTGGAAATGTGAAGGAAATCACTTGCGTAGATATTTTCCACTTGAGAATGGAAGTGCAAGGCCAACCTAAAATATTCAGGGAGTAGAAATAGTGGGTCAAGTAGCAAGGGTAGTCCCTAGAATTTATGCAGCACTAGAGGACTGTCAGGTAATATTGTTGAACAATCTATTTCTATTTTTATTGACCCTGGTTCTACTCATAGTTCTATTACTCTGAGAGTAGTAGAGTTTTGTGCTTTTAAGAAGGTAAAGCATGGAAAATCTTGGTTATTTTAGCTAGCCACTGGGACTAAGAGAAAGGTTGAAGAATTGGTAGAGAAATGCCCATTGGTTATGAATGGATTGATCACTTGTGTAGATATGAATGTTTTACCGCTTGGTTCCTATGATAATATCATTGGAATGGACTGGTTAGAAGCTCACAGAGTGAAGCTTGACTGCTATAACAAGACTTTTGAATGCACAGATGAAGGAAACCTAGTAGTTGTGAAGGGTATTCCGAAGGTAATTTCAGTAAGATAGGTTTCAGCAATGCAGTTGAAGAAGTTATGTGGGAAAGGTTTCCAGTTGTATGCAACTCATATTCTGGAACCCACAGGAGATGAAAATCCTAGGATGGAGGACTATCAGGTGTTACAGGAATTCAGGGATGTGTTTCCTGATGAGATTCCAGGACTTCCTCCAAAATAGGACATTGATTTCACCATTGAAATTGTGCCAGGAGTAGCACCATGTATAAATTTAGGCCAGCAATAGATTAATTTTACCCACAACAATTATCAATTGATCATGCAAAATTGCTAACAATGGAGACTGAATATGGAGCTGTAACACAAAATTATATTAACTGAGTGTACAATAGCCAACCCTATAATAAAATAGGTTGCTGAATATATAGAATACATCAAGAGGTTGAATGCATAAGGAGGCATCCAAAACTAGCATAAAGCAGGCTTACTCAAAATAGGCAAATCCCCCATAGGTGTAAAAAAGCTGATCCCAAATATGTCATGAGGCTCACGAATTGGCAAGGGCGCATGGGCAAGATAATGAGTGGTGGAATGGAAGCTCATACATGCTTTTTCATGGAGGAAATAGTGGAGGATGAAAGGGGCAAAAAACAAGTTCACCTCACCTAGTCTTGCTTTCCTATGTGCCTTAAAATTCTGAAAAAGCAGGCAATAAAGCAGAAAAAGTAGAAGGGCGCCTAGGAGGCCAGGAATAAAGTAGATTTGATTCCTAAGGATTTCCCAAGCACTACATGAGTCAAAGATGGCAATTTTGACCTCTATGGATAGGCAATTAGCAACTTGCACATGGTGGGACTCATGAACTAGGAAAATAAGACAAAAATAAATGAATTAATGTCTAAGTGGGTAATAATATGGGTTTGATTATTCTAACACCCCCCCTTAAGCCTGACTTTATGAGTAATAAATCAAAAATATAGGGCCTAGCAACAAGGCTTAGT
>LPNX010209182.1:559770-583556 GCA_001517045.1 Pseudotsuga menziesii | reverse complement strand
TCCCATGTGTCCTTGTTCCCTGAACAAAGTTAAGGATCCTTTTGGCTGCTTTCCAATGGATCTCATGAGGCTGATCCATGAATATAGAAGCCACACTTAATTCATAACAAATATCAGGTTGAGTATGTTTCAAATACAATAAACATCCAATCAATTGTCTATATAGTGTATTGTTTACCATCGGTGGAGAATCATCTTCCTCCAGCTTCACTCCTAAAAGGAAAGGAGTTTTTTTTGCTTTGCAATCTTGCATTCTGAATTTGATCAGAAAATACAAGGCATACTTGGAATGGTGCACCTTTATTCCAACTTTGGTTTGAGCAATCTCAAGCCCCAGAAATTGACTTAAGAGCCCCAAATCTGTCATGGAGAAGGCTTGGTTCATAGCTCCTTTTAAGGAAGCAATCTCAGCCTGTGAGCTTCCTGTAATGAGGAGGTCATCAACATATAACACAATGATCATTAATGAACCATTAACAGACTTCAAATAGACATTTGGATCTTATTTGCACCGAACAAAATTAAGATATAGCAAGAAGCTATCTATCTTGGCATACCAAGCCCTGGGGGCTTGCTTTAGCCCATACAATGACTTTCTCAACCTGCACACAAGAGAAGGGTTAGTATAAAAACCTTGAGGCTGCTGCATATATATCTCCTCAGTGAGATATCCATTCAGAAAGGCACATTTTACATCCATGTGATGTACCTCCCATTGCCTTGAGGCTGCAATGGCTAGAGCTAGCCTAATGGAATCCATCTTTGCCACTGGGGCAAAGGTCTCATTGTAATCGATGCCATGAACCTGTGAGTAGCCTTTAGCTACCAATATATCCTTGTATTTCAGTGGTGAACCATCAGCAGAAATTTTTTTCTTATAGACCCACTTACACTGTACTAGTTTTCTCCCTGGAGGAAGATACACTAGCTCCCATGTGTTGCTCTTCTGGAGTGAACTGAACTCGTCCTTCATGGAAGCTTGCGATATTGGATCTCCTACTACTTCTTCATATGTTTGAGGATCAGAATCCACCATCAAATAGCATTTTTCAGCAAACATAGGATCCTTCATTCACAGACCACTCTTAAATTGAGATCTAGTCCTCCTTGGGTCATTGGGATCCCTAGCTAGCTCACCTGCTGCATGTAGTGTATTGGCTGCCCATTTAGGCCTTGTGGGGCTGTTTTGGTATGCAATAAACTCATATCCATCAGAAAAATCAGAATCATCATGTTCAACAAACTCTTTACTTACTTCTTGAGGTTCAGGTGGTGAAGAGGCTTCACCAATTTCCACTTCTGCAAGGGGTTCTTCTTCAAACTGAACACACCTTTCAATGAAGGATTTGTTTGTGCTCAAGTTTATCAACTTGTACCCTTTTGAATATTTAGAGTATCCAACAAAAATACACTCTTGGCTTTGGGGCTGCAAAGCCTTCCTCGTCTCTGTCGGGATTCTAGCCCATGCCTTTGAGCCAAAAATCCTGAAATGGGTCACATCTGGCTTGTGCCCACTCCATGCTTCGAAGGGAGTCATGCCATCAAGATTTTTGTGAGGCACCCTATTCTGAATATAGGCTTCATAGTTGATAGCTTCAGCCCAGTACTTTGGTGGCAATGTTTTGGCCTCCATCATGCATGTTGCCATCTCCTTCAGTGATCTGTTCTTCCTCTCAGCAACACCATTTTGCTGTGGTGTGTAGGGGATAGAATGTTGCATCTGAATACCTGCATCTGCACAATAGTTAATAAACTCAGACTTGACATACTCACCACCATTTTCAAATATGAGGACCTTGAGTTTCCTTCCACACTGGTTTTCAACAAAATCCTTAAAGACTTTGAATAGGCCAAAAACTTCAGACTTGTGTTTCATGAAGTGAACCCAACAATACCTGGAAAAATCATCAATAAAGGTCAATGCATATTTGGCCTGAATCATGGACATATGAGGGAATGGGCCAGCAACATCACTGTGAATCAGCTCAAGGGCTGCATAGGTTCTCTCATGACTAGCTTTCTCAAACTTATGCTCTGGGTGTTTTTCTAGGATACAACCTTGGCAGACTCCTTTGGAAAATTTTATCTTGGGCAGCCCTATGACCATTTCTTTCTCACTAAGATCAGATAGATACTTGTAATTTAGATGGCCAAATATTTCATGCCATAGCTTGTTGGATTCATTAGCATGGATAAGAAGAGCAGAGGGGTTTGAGTAAGGTAGGAAGTGTGAAAACATGTATACCTTTTGAGCATGATTCGCTACTCCGTTTGCAATGAATCTACCACTTGAGATTTATGTGATCTCAACTTCATTGGGGGAGAATATGAATTTATTAGGAGACCCAGTGTGGGTCATCCGGTACACTGACAGAAGGTTGGAGGTGAGACCAGGGACATACAACACATTGTTGAAGTTGCAATGATCAAGATCTATCCTTCCTTTGCCTTTACTTTCAGTGAGAGAGTCATCTCCTAGTACAATAGATTGTCCTTTCGACATTTCCAGTGAGGAGAAGGCCTCCTTAGTCGAAACCATGTGTCTTGAAGATCCAGAATCTATGATAAAACTGGGTGAGCTTGATGTGCCAGCAACTAGAGCATGAAATCTCTCTCTGTCATCGGAACTTGATCCTCCTTCTCTCTTCTTTGAGTTTTCTGGAAGGGAGATGCCATTCTTCTCCAGGAGATTGGTCAGCATATCAATCTGCTTTTTCATACAAGAGCTTTCAGTGTGATTTCCCTTCAAACAGTATGAGCACTTGTTCATTTCACCTTTGTTTTTCTTCTTCTGGGTATTTTTCTTGGGACCTTGTTGATCCTCTGGAGATTCCTTCTTGTCTCTTCTTTGCTCAGGTGGCTTTTTAGCTTTCTTTTTGCTTTTTGAATCCACCCTCGAATCTCCAGCAATCAAAGCTTGATCTTTAGATGGTTTGATGGTGCCCATGATCACCAGCTTGTCTTGTTCTTGTGTGAGATATTCCATGAAATTTGCAAGGCTAGGCATCTTCCAGGTTCGAGCTGTGAGTTTTGTGGCATAGAAAGTCGAAACAAAGACTGAGTAGTCAGGTCCTAGATTCAAGAGGATGGCCAATACGATCTGATCATCTTTCTTTTCGATACCACACTGCTTCAGCTGCAAAACTAGTGCTTTGAACTTGGAGAAATATAGCTACAGGGATTCAAAGCTACTGGGACTCAGAGAAATCAGCTCATTTTTGATCTGATGTCCCCTCATCTCATCTATCTTTCCAAAAATATCAAAAATCTTCTCCCATACTTGATCCAGTGAAGTTAATCCATCGAGATGGAAAAGGAGGTCTCGGGAAATACTGAGACATAGGAAGCCATAGGCCTCATCTCTCCGATTGTGCCATTTGATATTCTTTGCACCTGCATTGGGCTCTGCTTCTGTTTCCATAGTCACCCTATAGAGGCCTTTTTCTCTCAGCAATATCTCCATATCTGATTTCCATTCAAAATAGTTGAAGGGAGTCAAGATAGTTTTCTGTGAATCCATAGCTTTAGAAAATCTGTCCCGGCTGTCAGTAGAAGGCTCCCAGTCTTGATGTCGAACCTGCAAAACAATATTTGAAGGAGAGTAACAACCTACAATGGCTCTGATACCATGTATAAATTCATGCCAGCAATAGATTAATTTTACCCATAACAATTATCAATTGATCATGCAAAATTGCTAACAATGGAGACTGAATATGGAGCTGTAACACAAAATTATATTAACTGAGTGTACAATAGCCAACCCTATAATAACATAGGTTTCTGAATATATAGAATACATCAATAGTTCGAATGCATAAGGAGGCATCCAAAACTAGCATAAAGCAGGCTTACTCAAAATAGGCAAATCCCCCATAGGTGTAAAAAGATGATCCCAAATCTGTCATGAGGCTCACGAATTGGAAAGGGCGCATGGGAAAGCTAATGAGTGGTGGAATGGCAGCTCATACATGCTTTTTCATGGAGGAAAGAGTGGAGGATGAAAGGGGCAAAAAACAAGTTCACATCACCTAGTCTTGATTTCCTATGTGCCTTAAAACACTGAAAAAGCAGGCAATAAAGCAGAAAAAGCAGGAGGGCGCCTAGGAGGCTAGGAATAAATAATATTTTATTCCTAAGGATTTCCCAAGTGCTACATGAGTCAAATATTTCAATTTTGACCTCTATGGATAGGCAATTAGCAACTTGCACATTGTGGGACTCATGAACTAGGAAAATAAGACAAAAATAAATGAATTAACGTCTAAGTGGGTAATAGTATGGGTTTGATTATTCTAAAACACTAGTGTCCAAGACACCCTATAGGATGAGTACACCGGAGCTGCTAGAGTTGAAGATGCAACTACAAGAGTTGTTGGAAAATAAGTATATATAACTGAGTGTGTCTCCTTGGTGAGCATTGGTTCTGTTTGTGAAGAAGAAAGATGGTACACTCAGGTTATGTATTGATTACAGACAGTTGAACAAGGTTACTATGAAGAATAAATATCCTTTTCCTAGGATTGATGACCTCTTTGATCAAATGAGAGGAGCAAAGGTGTTTTCCAAGATTGATTTGAGGACTGGTTACCATCAGGTGAGGATCAAGGATGAAGACATTCATAAGAAAACCTTCAGAACAAGGTATGGACATTATGAGTTTGTAGTGGTACCATTTGGCCTCAAAAATGAACTAGCTACATTTATGTGCCTTATGAACAGTGTTTTCAGCAAGTATTTGGACAAGTTTGTTCTTGTTTTCCTTGATGAAATTCTTGTTTATTCTAAGAATGAGGAAGAGCATGAAGAGCATTTGAGATTGACATTGCAAGTGCTCAGAGAACATCAGTTGTATGCAAAATTGAACAAGTGTGACTTCTACAGGGATAGAATTCAATACTTGGGTTACGATATCTTAGAAGAGGGTATATATGTGTACCCTGAGAAGATTGAAGCCATTTGAATTCGCCTACCCCAAGAAATGTGACAGATGTAAGATCTTTTATGGGACTTGCGGGATACTATAGGAGATTCATTGAGGGATTTTCCAAGGTTGCACATGCCATCACTTCTTTGCAAAAGAAGGGGAAAAAGTTCGAATGGACATTGAAGTGTGAAGAAAGCTTCCAGCGGTTGAAGAATCTTCTCACCAGTGGACCAGTATTGAAGGTTGCAGATCTAGAGAAAGATTTTGTGGTGTGTACCAATGCATGCGGACAAGGGCTTAGAGGAGTCCTTATGTAGGACAACCACGTGATATGTTATGAGTCAAGAAAGCTGAAGGAGCATGAGAAGAACTATGCCACTCATGATTTAGAGCTTGCAGCCATAGTACATTCTCTCAAGATGTGGAGACATTACTTGATGGGTAGAAAATTTGAACTCAGAACAGATCACTGTGGACTGAAGTATTTGTTTGATCGGCCTACTCTAAATGCTAGGCAAGTGAGATGGCTGGAATTTTTATGTGAGTTTGATTTCGAAATCAAGCACATAAAAGGAAAATAGAATAAGATAGCTGATGCACTCAGTAGGAAGGTACAGGAAATGCATGTGGCATCTCTTAGTATTTTCCAATCAGATTTGAGGCAGCAGACTGTTAACCATGTTGCCAGAGATGAATTGTATGAACAGGTAAAAGACAAATTCCAGCGGCAAAGTCTTGAGAATAAGTATGAGGGATATAAATTGGAAGAAGATGGACTTCTCACATATAAAGGTAGAATTTATATTCCAAATGTAGTAGATTTGAGGAGAGTTGTTATGGATGAAATCCATCAAGCTCCTTATTCTGGTCACCCAGGATATCAGAAGACAATTGCTACAGCTAGAAAGCAGTAATTTTGGCCAGGAATGAAAAAGGACATGGCTGAATACATTTTAAGGTGCATGAAATGCCAACAGGTAAAGGTTGAGCATCAATGTCCAGCAGGTTTATTGTATCCTTTGCTAGTTTCGGAATGGAAATGGGAAGTTATTTCCATGTATTTTATTACAGGATTGCCGATGACTTGGAGACAACATTATTCCATCATGGTTGTGGTAGAAAAGTTGACAAAAGCAGCACATTTTATACCAGTAAAGTCTATGCATAAGACGGATGATATTGCAAAGATATTCATGAAGGAGATTTTCAAATTGCATGGATTACTAAAGGCAATAGTTTCTGACAGAGATGTCAAGTTCACTTCTAATTTTTGGAAAGGATTGTTTGTAGATTTGGGTACAAAGTTAAACTTCAACACTGCATACCATCCTTAGATAGATGGGCAGACAGAAAGATTTAATCAGGTGCTTGAAGATATGATTCTCATGTATGTGATGGACAAACCAACCAAGTGGGAAGATTACTTACACTTTGTATAGTTTTCTTACAACAATGGAAAGAAAGCATCCTTAGGGATGAGTCCGTATAAAGATTTGTATGGAAGAAGGTGTAGGACACCAGTGACTTGGGATAACCCAGTGAATAGAGTTGTGCTTGAACTAGAATTGCTCAAGGAAATGGAGCAAGAGGTTGAAAAGATCAAACAGAATCTGAAAACAACACAGGACAGACATAAAAGATATGCAGATAAGCATAGGGTGAACAGAGAGTTTAATGTTGGGGATCATGTTTACCTCAGAGTGAAAGTAAAGAAAAGTTCCTTGAAGCTTGGATGTTGTGCCAAGTTGTCACCTAGATACTGTGGGCCGTTTGAAGTGCTTGAAAGAATACGGCCTGTTGCATATAGACTTGCATTGCCTGGTAGTACTAGAGCTCATAATGTTTTTAATGTTTCTTTGCTTAATAAATATGTAAATGATCATAACCATGTGATAAATTGGGATGTGATTCAGGTGGAACCCAAGGGAGAGTTGTAAATCAAGCCAATGCGCATCCTCGATAGGAAGGTCACAATGCTCCGGAACCGAGCCATAGGGCAGGTAAAGGTAAAATGGGAGCATTACGGACCTGAAGAGGCTGGGTCTTGAAATTGAACCATGGGTCTCGAAATTGCTCAATCCCAACATGGAATCAAAGTACATCAATCCAAGTATGCCTTATATTTTCTAAAAAAATTCAACATGAAATATTGCAAGCCAAGCAAGACTCCCTTCCTTTCAGGAGTTAAGCTTGAAGAAGCAGGTTCTTCTCCTATGGTAAATAATACATTGTATAGGCAGTTGATTGGGTGTTTGATTTACCTTACACACACTTGACCTGATATTTCTTATGCAGTAAGTGTGGCTTCAAGATATATGGATCAGCCTCATGAGATCCATTGCAGAGAAACCAAAAGGATCCTTAACTTTTTTCAGGGAACAAGAACCCACGGGATCTTCCACAAAGCTAAATATGATCTTGATTTGATTGGGTTTACTGACAATGATTGGGAAGGTGACAACACAGATCGAAAGTCAACATCAGGATATGTGTTCATGATTTTTGAAGGACCAATTATCTGGTCAAGCAAGAAACAGAGTGCCATAGCACTCTCATCTATAGAAGCAGAGTACATAGGAGTTGTAAATGCAGCAACTCAATGTTTATGGTTGCAGGGGATACTTGGTGAGTGTGGCTTCGAATCAGAGTTTTCAACTATTGTCTATTGTCATAATCAGAGCACCATTTGAATCTGCAATGATCCATTTCAAAGACAAACAACCAAACACATTGAGATCCATATGCACTACATCAGACAGCTTGTGCATGATGTCACCATTCACCTACTCTTCTGTGCATCTTCAGAACAAGTAGCAGACATCTTCACCAAATGATTTTGTGAGAAGACATTCAGCAATCTCAAATCACTACTGGGGATTTATGATCATGCTGTGAAGCATTATTGATGAGAATAGTTTTAAAAAAAAAATTATTGCCCATGTTTAAGGGATAATTTTCACACTGGGTGTTTGCCTCTTTCCTTGGTTAAATGGATATGCAGTATGTAAAGGGTGACTAAGCCTTATTGCTAGGCCCTATATTTTTATGATGTTTACTCATAAAGTCAGGATTAAGAGGGGGTTTTAGAATAATCATCCCATAGTTAGCTACCTTAGACATTAATTAATCCATTTTTTTCTTATTTTCCTAGTTTCCTATATTCCACTCTATGCAAGTTGTCTTCCACGTGTCCTAGAAGTCAAACTTGCTAAAAATGAGTCATGGAGTGCTTGGGAAACCTCCTGGAAGCCATATTTATCATGTCTAATTTATTCCATATCCTCCAAAGCACATATCTTCTTTTTTTGCTAAGTTGCCTGTTTTATTGATAAATAAGGAAAAAGGGAAAGTAAGACTAGGTGTAGTTGACTTGTTTTTTGCCCTGATCATCCTCCATCCTTTTATCCTAATAAAATCATGTATGAGTTTTATTTCCATTCCTTATTATCTTTCCTACTTTAATTTTCCAATTCGTGAGCCTCTAAGTGGATTTGGAAACTGCTTTATGCACCTATGGGGGATTTGACTAGATTTAGTAAGCCTACTTTTTTACTATTTCGAATGGCATCCTTATGCATTTGAATCTCTCATGTAATTATATATTGCAGCAGCCTATTAATTAACAATGTTAGATATTGTACACTTATTCAATACATATTAGTTTTATGCTCCAATTTCAGTCTCCTTTGTTTGTAATTTTGCATATTTGATTAGCAATTTTGTGAGTGCAATTGTTCTATCACTTGGGTTCAATTTCAACACATTATTTGTTGAGAAGTGATATTTTATGGTTGAATCTGAACTCAAGACATATGAATATGCATCTTATGATCTAATATGGAAAGCAACCATGAAGGAAGAATACAACTCGCTCCAGAAGAATGGCACATGGGAACTAGTTGATCCCCCCTAGGGAGAAAGCTAGTAAAGTGTAAGTGGGTTTATAAAACCAAATTTTTTGTTAATGGTTCACATTTTAAATATAAGGAAATATTTTCAGCTAAGAGATACTCACAAGTTTAAGGTATTCATTACAATGATACCTTTACACCAATGGAAAAGATGGACTCCATAAGGCTAGCTTTGTCCATTGCAGCTTCAAGGCAATGTGAGGTGCATCACATGGATGTGAAGTGTGCCTTTATACATGGAGATATGAAAGAAGAGACTTATATGCAGTAACATGAAGTTTTTGTGTCTAATCCATATTTAGTGTGCAGGTTAATGAAATCATCATATGGGATAAAGCAAGCCCCCAAGGCTTGGTATGCCAAGATTGCTCGCTTTCTGCTGTCACAAAATTTTGTTCGATGCAAGTCTGATCTAAATTTCTATTTGATTCTGATACATGGTTCTTTAATGATTTTTTTTTGTATGTGGATGACCTATTGATATCAGGAATTTCAAAGAAATATATTTCCTCCTTGAAGGATGCACTGAACCATGCCTTTTCCATGACAGATTTGCGATTGAGTCAATTCTTGGGTATCGAAATTTCTCAATCCTCACATGGAATAAAGGTTCATCAGTCCAAGTATGCTTCAAATATTCTCAACAAGTTCATTATGAAGGATTTCAAGCCAAGAAAGACTCCATTCCTTTATGGAGTTAAGCTTGAAGAAGCAAGTTCTTCTCCTTTGGTAAATAATGCATTGTATAGGCAGTTCATTGGGTGTTTTCTTTATCTTACACATAGTCGAACTAAAATATATTATGTAGTTAGTGTGGCTTCTTGACACATGTATCATACTAATTAAATCCATTGGAAATAAGTTAAAATAATTCTGAACTTTGTCCAAGGTACAGAAACTCATGGTATTTTTTATGCAACAAAATCTTACTTAGAACTAGTTGGATTTACTAATAGTGATTGGGAAGGTCACAACAAATATAGATAGTATACTTTAGGATTTGTGTTCAGTCTTGCATATGGACAAATTAATTGTTGAATTAAGAAGCAGAGTGCCATAGAACTCTCATCTACAGAGGCATAGTATAGAGGATTTGTGAATGCAATTACTCAATGTTTGTGGTTGCAGGGAATACTCGGAGAATGTGGGATCAAATCAGAGACATCCACTATAATGTATTGTGACAGTCAAAGAACCATTAAAATATCTAATGATCATGTTCAAAGACAACAAACCAAACAGATTGAGATTCTTATATACTGTATCAGGGAGCTTATGCATGATGGTACCATTGCTCTACTCCACTGCACATCTTCAGAGAAAGTAGCATACATCTTCACCAAGGTGTTATGTGAGAAGAACTTAAATAATATCAAATCACTTCTTGGTATTGTTGATAATGTGTTGAAGAATGATTGATAACAATATTTCCAATTTTTGTTTGTATGTCCATGTTTAAGGGAGGATTTTCCCCTTGGGTTTTTGTGTCTTTCCTTGGTTGTATGGACTAGAAGTATGTAAAGGGTGAATAAGCCTTGTTTCTAGGCCCTATATTTTTCTAATATTTTACATAAATTCAGGCTTAAGGGGGGGTTTTATAATAATCAAACCCTTAGTTACCCATATTTGACATTAATTAATCATTTTTGTCTTATTCCTAGATTCCTAGATTCCTTACTATGCTAGTTGGGATCCACTTGCACCTAGAAGTCAACAAATTCTAAAAATGGCTTGAGGTGAACTTTAGAAACATCCTTGGAAATATTTTTACAACTATGTAGTAATTCTAGAATAGAAAAAGTGAATTTCTTGTTTTTCTGAAAGATACCTTGCTTTTAGCAGTTTTCAGGAAAAAGGGAAAACCTAGTCTAGGAGTAACTGTCTTGTTTTTTCCCTCAACCATCCTCCTTCCTTTTATCCATACAAAAAAATGGATATTATATATTTACATAACTTATCATCTGGTACATATCACTCATCCAATTCATGAGAATCTTGACAGATTTAGAAAGTGATTTATGCACCTATGGGGGATTTTGACTAGTTTAGTAAGCCCTCTTTTTGTCCAATTCGAATAGCATGCTTATGATTTAAAATATCTGATGTAATTATATATTTTTAGAGCCTATTTCTTGATGAGGGTGTCTGATGTACACTTATTCAACACATGATTGTGTTATGCTCCCTATTCAGTCTCATTTTGTGGAATTTTGCATGTTTGACTAGTAGTTTTGTGAGTGTAATTGATCTACATCTTGGGATTAATTTCCATGGGTATTTAAATGTTTAATGGTTTGTGTGCATTTAAAAATTTCCAACCAATAATTATTAGTGTCTAAATTTGTACAGAGCATATACCATCGCTAACAATTCTCTTTCCGTTGTGGTATAGTTCTTCTTTCATGTGGATAATTTCCTACTGGAGAAGGCTATAGGATGGTCGATCGACCCTTCAAAAAGATTATTTAGTACCATGTTGAGAATTATAGAGAACACATTGAAATGTAAATGGACTTATTTCTCCGAGTATGGAAATACAGGTATCGGTGCTGTAACCATATTGTTCTTCAACATGTCTAGACTCTCTTGGAAAATTTCTGTCCATTGGAACTGAAGATATTTATTTAGTAACTTTTCCATCGAAGAAGTCACCTCTGCATATCCTTTGATAAATTTTCTATAGTATTTGGTGTGTCCCAATGTTGTGCACAATTTCTTAACATTGGTCAGTGGTGGTAGGTCAAGGATGACCACAATTTTAGCATAATCGACCTACAAAATTCCAAGCAATGCATAAAAGATACATTTATTTAAATTCAATGAAATTTGATACTGGAAAAATCATTCCAGCATCATCTTGAGGCTCTTAATATGATCCTTAATGAGCCCAAATACTGTCCAATCATCAAATTATACTTCAATAAATTTGTGAATAAATTCCTAAAAGGCGACGCCTACTATTCTAGAAAAAATAGCAGGAGCATTCTTGAGTCTAAACGGAATTACCGTGTACCAGAAACTCCCCCACTCCATCACAAAGGTGGTGTTGTGTCGATCTTCCTTTTTTATTCTAATATGATGGTAACAAGAGACCCCATCAATGAATGATTAAATCTCTTCACCCCCGACACGATCCAATAGCTCATTTGTAAATTGAGTCAGAAATGCATCATGCAAACAAGCATTGTCCAATTTTCTCTGGTCGACACAAATTCTTACTTCACTCATAGCATTTTTATTCTACACCACTATGGTACTGATCCACTCTAATTCTTCAAAAGGTTCTATAATACATGCATCCATCATTCGGTTCATCCCATCCTTAACCTTTTCTTTATACCACGGATTCAATTGATATTGTTGTTACTTAACATGTTTTGCGTTGAGCTTCAAAGGTATCTTCCTTTCACCAAGGTCTCCGATGATAACTTTGATCTATGATAATTTTTATAGGGAATAGATCCTGTAACTCTTGCAATAAGTCTGTGATCTTACCTACACTCTCGTCATCTAAATAATCTCCAATATTAGCAAATTTTGGATTATCCGGGGACCTAATATTAACTTTTCTTAACTCTTCGTGGACTTAAGAATTGGTCGCTAAAAATACCAAGTCCTTCCACTGCGCATGTACCTTTAGACTCTGGAATGTTTATGACAAGTGGATCATCTTTGTTAGGTTCTCCCATCATGTTGTATCATTTCATCCAGTGGTGTATTTTCATGCTACACTGATTAAATTTTTTCATTGTGCCATGGATATATTCAAATATCTTTGTTTTGATCACTTGGAATGCAACATTGATCGAAGGATGGTCATCTGTGAACTCAAATTTATATGTTAATCTAGTATATAACTCCTTCCATTCAATATTTCCTCGTTGCAAATCAAATAATGTATACCAATTCCATGGCATCATGTCCAATGTATGTATGAAGTGATGAACCCATTCCTGTTGCAAACATGCATGCCATGCCATGCGACAACACTCAATATGTTCGACAGGATATGTCAACCCTGTATACTTGTGACCAATTTAAGTGATCTCTTCTCCAAATGTTATCTCCATAAACATTCTATATTGTGGCTGTTCAGAGATAAATTGTTTATGTATACCCCACCAACTAGCGGGTGTATCTTTCAACACAAAGTCCAGGGCGGACAAGCACTGATATTATGCAACTTTAACTTCAAATTCCATCAGAAAAGAAGCAAGGTTGGGTAAACCTTCATATGTAGGTATATCACTTTCCTTGACTCCTACCCATCACAAATATAGTGTAATTATTTCCCATCTTCTCATGGATAGTTCATTCATTTGATTCTGCCAATTTTCTAACCCTTCACCCAAATCTGATGTACAGGAACTAACACTCCACCAACTCATATTTCCATGATCTTTTGGAATTACATACTCACCTCCTATAGATGTGATATTATAGATATGGTCTGTAACATCCCCAGTTTTGACCCCGTTCATGTTAAATACCCAAGATGCATATATTGTAAATAATCATGCTATGGAGCTAAAGGCCAAGGCCCTACCATCGATTTGGTTAGGTATGTTTTGGATTGGGATGGTCACCGATGGTATATTGGGACATATGGCATATATTAAATTGTGGCATCATGTAAATGTGATTTTTTAATTAAATAACCCAACTAGCTATGTTCACTGCAACTAAGTTGAGAAGGGGCATGATTCCTAAGGATAAGGAGGGGAAATGATGAACCTTGAGCCATGGGGGAAAAGCCACGTGTCACCTTGTTTAATTGCTCACCTTCCCTTGTCTCATCTAACCACCACTTAATGTTCTACTGAGTTGTTGAGGTAGTTATTGATAGAAGTGGAAGGTGGTAGGGCTGTCAGTCTTTGCCACACACTCACTCCACCAACTGTCTCTCCACCTTCACGTGGGTAAGGGAACCACCACTACACCATTCTCTTGGGGTCGGTTTAGTTAATTTTCTTGTGTTGAGATGTTATGCTCTATTCACCTTCCCATGCACAGGGAGTTCAGTTCATCCTCACGCAGAGCCGGACTAAGAGGGGATTGTGATTCTTGTTTGGGGGTTTGTTTTCCTCTTCATCAGGGATTGTTGGCCTGAGGATCGGTTCTTTCTCTTGCTCACGCAAGAAGTCGGTGTCTTCACTCCACCATTGTTGGACTATGGAATGTGCCATGGTCTCTCACTGTGAGACGTTTTCTGTGGGTTCTTGGGTAATATGCCTTCCTCTTGTCTATGTTAAGGATTGTCTCCTGCTCACGCCCTATTGTAGCTATCTAGACATATCATTATTGATCGTGGACTATGGTTTCTCTTGTGGGCTCATTGGTTGTTGTTTCCACATTTGTTGGTTGAGTTTTTGTTGCTATTTGGGTTACTATAGTTTGTTGAGGAATCGTTTTGGCCACAATAGGGCCAAGAACGATTCAGATTTTGTTTCCCCTGTTCAAGCTGTGAAGAGCTTGTTTTGCTGCATGAATGCAAGGATTGGTATTCAGACTGCATAGGAGTGGTGATGAGGACCTGATCTACTTGACAAACCTAGTGCATTTGGGAACCACACGGATAGAGCTAGTGGGCTGGATTTCTTCACCACAACCCCTGAATAGCACTAGAAGGGAGATCAGGGTCTCAGGGACTGCATTGCAGAGAAGGGACTGATTTCCTTGTGTTGGGTGTGTGTGGGTGTTCTAGGAATCAGACTAGATCTGGTGTGGATGTCATTAACTTTGTCACAAGTTCACCAACTTAGCAGTTAGCCTTTCCTAGCTCCTGGATGGCCTGATAAACCCAACTTTGTTGGCTTGGCTGATCTGTTGTTCGCTTGATAAACCCAATTGTGTTGGCTTTGCTGAACTGTGTACCCTTCTGGTGTTGTGATCCTTGGCTATGTGTAATCCTATTAGTTCCTTATTCCTTGGGGAATCATGCCCGGCTCGGGGGTGGTAGCATTGTTGAGAGATTAAGGAGCATGTGGGGCTATGGTTAGGAGGAACGTTGTAGTGATGTAGCTAGTTGCGGAACAAGTTCTTATTAAGATAAGTATTCTTACCTGATTTGTGTCTACAATCGTATTACCATTGATGAATAATGATATACATGTTGAATGTTGGTTTGTATATGCATGAATTCTGATTGAGAATGTTTTGCTTCCATTGTGTACATGAATGATTATACTTCGTAAAATGTTTTATGTTTTAAGTATCATGCTTCAGCACTATATGTATGTATGTTCATGTTCATGGGGCTAGATGCCTAGATGACTTGGTGTTTAGTTGTGTCCTCTTGCCCGGTCGGAGGGTCAGGGAAGTGAGAAAATGGTATCAGAGCTCTGGTTGTAGCATGGGCCTGAATGGGCCATGACTGATCAGTTAATAGAGGCAGGTTGCCTACTTCCCAGAAGAAAACTATGTGACAAGAGAATTTTTGGAAATTTCGTCTAAGTATTGGGATCATCGGATCATCGAAGGATTTAGTCTGAAGTCCCGCCGATCCATCGGATCATCTAGTTGAAATACCACCCGACAAGGGACCCATGACAAGGAAATCCATGAAATTCACCTAAGTGTTAAAAAAAATCATCGGCGATCGGTGCCACTATGATGAAGCGATTGCCGAAACGCTGGCAGAGGTTAGCAGATGATCCGACCAGCATTTTGGATGGCTAGAGGACTATCCTTCTGAAGGATAGAGCCTCTAAACACTGACACAGTAAAAGAAAGTTAAAATTTTTTCTAAGTGATGAAAACATTGGCCATTAAAAGAAGATAGTGGTTTGTACGCCCGCCGTTGTGGAAGCCTAGGGCAGTAGTCTTCAGATGATAAGAGTTTCGACTGTTGATGCCGATCGGGTTATGCCTCAGTTTTTCGATCAGAATTCATTAGCAGGTTGGGCCATCAATTGAAAAAATATTGAAGTTGATAAGCCATAGTTGCAGCTGTTGATCGAACTAATTTGCTGATGTACTGTCCTTCCAACTGCCAATGACGGGGTGTTAGTGAGCAGTAGCTTTGGGCGACGACGGTGAACAGTTGTTTGGCCAACGATGGATAGAGGAAGTTTTCACCAACATATAAGAAAAGGATCAGCGTAAAATAGAATATTGTTGAGCCAATCAAAGCGGCAAAAAGGGAAGACTAAAGAGAAAAATTGAAATCTTTTCTAAGACCCTGAATCATCGGCCATCGGCGATGGATAGCTGATCACATCGCCAATACTCAGAGGATGTGGTCACCAATGAGCTATGGCAAGTGAAGTTTGTTGAAGCATCCACCATTGTGGAGATCAAAGAGACTAACCTCTCGATGAAGAGTGCCTCCGAGCACCGATGGCGCGGCTTCTAGAGGCTCCGACCGCCAACAAAGTCAGGAGTTGTGAAAGATTTAGTTTTATTGTGGACCACCATTGTAGAAGACTTGATGATTAACTGTCTAGTGTGTAGGGAACCCGGCTGCCAACACAACAAGTTAACCCATGCTATCGCCGACGAAATTCGAAATGATAGATGACTAAGGACCGATATGACGAAAGGGAATAGACCAACGAGTCACCAATGAAGACGTGGGATAATAGAACAATCGGAGGAAAAACTTGAAGAGTCAAAAAGCACTGGAAAATGGTTAATGATCGAATTGCCGATTGGAAGCTCAGCCGGTTCACCCATGAAAATTATAGGAAGATCATTTTCTGCCATTGCGGCTACTCAGATGACTATGCACCCGATGCACAGTTGAATTGCTCACCGATACAGATCAGAAGTCTAGTCATTTTGCTCGTAAAAACGTCGAAAATAAATCAACAATAGACTGCTGATGAATAGTCGATCTGTTCACCAATGTAGATCCAAAGTGTAGTTGTTTTGACCCCCATAGAATCAGAAGAATAGTTGGAAGAAGGTTCGATTGGGCCTAAATATATTTGGGTTTTTTGAAGGCAGTTCTCAATGATTTTTCAAGCTGTTTTCGATGGTCTTTTAGTCAATTTTCAGCAGATTTGAGCAGACTTCCCATGGTCATAGAGCTAAGAATGAAATAGGGAAAATTATGTGTTTTAGCATAATTGTTGTTTTATGAGTTTCCAGAAGAAAAGGTAAGTAATTTGTTGGGCAATAGGGCAGACCCGGGTTGTAAACCTTTACTTTTCACCAACAAAAGACCCACAGTGTTGGCCCTTTCAGCAACAACCTGCGAACAGGTTGCACTCTCACCCGATACAACTATGGGGTGCCACAGAATCAGGTTTCTGCAAGCAGAAGAGGGATATTACTGTACCTTTAGCCTTTAATAACTTATAATTAGTTAACACAGAGCTCCGAAATTCATGAATATAACTTCGCAGATAAAATAAACAAACAGTGACTTGCACAACCCTTTACTGGGAATTCACAGCGAAGCAAGTATTTTAGCAGTGATCTTATTCATCAGATATATCTAGTTAATCATGCATAACAAAACATAACAGAAATAACACAAGGAAACACAACACCAGATATAACGTGGTTCACCCCCAGTGTAGGGGTTACGTCCACATAACTACGCTTTATTCAACTTCTTTACAAGTCATAGTTTTGATCTGCGCACTCAGCAACAGATCCTTCCAAGTCCTTAAAGCCATGCACATAGCTGCAGGCCTCTGCGCACACAGCTGCAGATCTTCTAATCACTATACAAAAATCCTCTATGCACACAGTTGGGACTAAACCTTCTCTTACAAAATAGCCTTAGCTTCACCTTAATTATTCTTTCACAAAAATCCTAACCTGACTTATTTACCAGAGTGCCTTTTTATACAACGCACTTTTACAAAACCATGGACTCAAACCATGGGCACCCCGAACCCTAAACCCTGGACATAAACCATGGGTTTATTACAATAAGAAAACTTTAACTTAACCCTGACACCCCTAAGACTATTTTGAGCCGTAACTCCACTTACAACTTACAAAAACTGTGGATTTACCAAAACTAAAGACCCTTAAAGTACACGTCCCAACAGGCCCCTAAGACTCACCAGTGGCCCGTCCCGGGACACTCTGCTATCCTTCCAACGGACGGAGCTTCGCTACGAGGATGGAAAACTGAGTATTTAGACTATGCATGATGTCATCTGCTACTTTCTCCTTTTCCACCAACTCCTGCAGTACTGTGGATGATACTTCGTTGGCGTTTTCCTGTGCGAATGCATCGTATTCCTTTAGAATTTTGAACTGGCTATCCATAGCAGTACTTAGTTCCAAAGCCTCACTGACAAGTGGCTATATAGAGCTTTCCAACTCTGTTACTTTCACCCTGCATGACTCAATTTCCTGCTGGAGTTCCTTGCTGCGCTTTACTTTCAACATTTTCTCCATAGGGGGCAAGGTTCTGATTTCTGCTTTTACTATATCCAGCTCTGCCTATCACTGTTTGATGGTGTCTTGCAGCTGTCCTATCTCTGTATGTTCCTGAAGGGTTATCCAATCCTTGAAACTGTCTCTAAGCAACTTTGCTGCACTGCCCACTAGATTTGAAATTTTTGCTGCTGACGCCTGAATGTCCGCGCGACACTGTTCTTTAATCTCAGGTGGATTTTTCGGAGGGATATGCAGTTGGAGCTCCGCGATCTGAGCCTCATGTTCCGCTTTAAGCTTCTCAATTTCAGTGCGAGACTGCTGTGCATAGTCTTTCAGCCTGCCTAATATTTGTTCAGGATCCTCCACCAGCTGTACGTCAAAGTCAGGAAGACTTCAACACGCTTCATCTAAAACTCGGACCAGTGTAATCCATTTGCGTTCTACATTCCTCTTTCTTTGCTCCACTACCCCCAGCTGCGCTGCAAGGCTGTCATTCTGCTTCCTGGTATCATCCAACTGTTTTTGTGAATAATGGTCTTGGGCCTGGATTTCCTTTGCGATAGCTGACTGGCAGAGATGTAGTTCTAACATGGACATTTTGGTGTAATCAATTCTTACTGTCATGCTCATCTCTGCACGGGATGTTGCATCAGTTATGATGATGGCAGTGGTGGATACTTGGCCCTTGTTTTCCCGAGCTGGCCATTTCCTTAGGTCAGGCTGTGCGCTTACTGGGGTACTGCTGGCTACAGTGGCAGTCACCGACTGTGCTGCTAAGTCCTTCAGCTCCGATATGTGTTGTGTGACACCACTGATGGCATCCAAATGTGCAACGGCAAATTCTGACCATTTCTTAGTAAGGACTTCTATGGACTTTGACAAAGCCACATCAATCTCTTCGCTTGTCAAGCCGGGTGTATCATCGACATTCTTATCCTTGGATGCCTTTGTTTTCTTTCGATGTTGTGGTTTGTTCACTTCCTCTACTTCTGGTGTCTTGCGCTTCTCTTTCCTATTAGGATCTGGATTAATTTTGACCGAGTCCTGTCCTTCTTCTTCGTTGGTTTCGAATTCTCCACCCTAGTTACTATCATGCTGCTGCGACTCAGTCTGTTCTTCGTTGCCTTCCAGGGGACCTTGCTGCTGCATGTGACTAGGGCCTGCGCCCATATTGGTAACTATCGGAACTGGAATATAATGTTTATTTCCTACATCTTTCAACCAATCAGCTGGCTAGTGCTGAACTACTGCCCGGATATCACCCTCAGTGACTACATATGGTAGCTTGAACCATTGATGCTTTTGATCTGTGCGAGCCTGGATGAAAGTATAATGCATGTCAACGCTGAAGGTGGTTGCGCCATCATATTGAGAAAATAGCTCATTACTGAGCCGTGGGGTTTTTGTGATCTCATACTGGATATTCATCATATAAAAGGAAAATACATAATTTGTCATCTGTTGATGTACTTTATCCTGTGAAACCCATAGTGATGCGTACCTGGTTGCGCCAGTCATGTGTTTTGGTGCATCAGGAAACTGTGCCTCTATAGGTTCTTGCCACCCTACTAGTGCGATGAGGACGAGAAACCATGAGTAATGGAAGGGCCTACCCTTCTCCTGCGCGTCGCGAGCGTCTTCCAGGAACTCCCTCGCAACATACGCTGCCCAGTTGTAGCTGTAACCTTCGGCGCAGTTTATAGCGATTCTGATAACCGGGGCAGGTACTTCAATTGGTCTGCACTTCCGTATGACTTTGCACGCTAAGAGCTCAGCTGCAAAGTGAATGTGATGTTCCTGAATCACAGAAGTGTGATACCCGTGTTTTCCCTTCATGAGGCTGAAGCGTTCCTTCATGGTTTGTGCGAGCTTCGTATCCTCATGCTTGGAGGGGAAATATGTCACCAGGTCAGGCCCTGCTATTGGTAAGCCAGTGATCCTTTGAATGAGCTCACCATTGATAGGAATTTTCTTGTCTCCTATCCATAGGTGGTCATCATGAAATAGGGCTAGAAGCTGCTTGACTACTACGGTCACCTGTGGGCCGCGACCAAAATGGGGAACATCGAGCATCTTCAGCAGACCAGCTTGATCCAAGCTGGCAGCCCACCGTTTGACTTCTAATAGTGTCGCCCCGGTCTCATCGTACTTGACAAAGAGCAAATACGTTCCTAGTGTGAACTGTGGAAACTTGTCACGATCGCTTGTATCATGGTTGGCATACTTAAGCCAGTCTATCTTTCCTGTCATGGTCTCAACTAGCTGCACACCCGGTGCCAGTGAAGGGGTGCTTATCGTGAACTTCTTGTTCCATCGAGGTGGTTTAACTCCTGGTCGAAGAGGCAGGATATATGGTGGCCGCCGTGGGGCAATATTCTCCTCTGCATCACTTGGGATTTCTAGTGAACCAGTCGGATCCATTCCAGGATCCTCTGATGTTTTCCCAGATTGTTTGTGTCGATCTTCATTTTTCTTAGAATGAACTTCTGGCTTGAACTGTTTCCTAGCAGACCGCATTTGAATTGGTAGATTCGGTGCTGGTAGAGTCTCTTCATGGGTTGCAGGTCTAGGTGGGCGGGCGAAAATGTGCTGCAGACCCGTCTGTTCAAATTCTCTCAACAAGTCATGAAGTTCTTGCTTAGCGAACATGGGTTTAATCGTAAAACACAAGAAAATACAGAATGCACTTTCCCCATGCTCAGGTGACTTTTTATGCAATCCAACGACCACATTGGCCATAAATGTGCATTGAAGGTAGCAAATCTGATAGAGATACGATTTCCACGGTGCTATATTTCGGCGGATATCACTAGGACAGGCATTTAATACAATTAAAGTACCGGCGCCGTCAAGTTGGCAGAGTTCCAACGATTGGCTTTTGAGCTGCGGCACAATCGGTACTGCAGCTGCATCACAATAAGAACCTTCTTCGACATACCCTGGTAGATGCTACGACCAAGCGGCGAGCTTCGATCCTTTCACTTGTTGTGTCACCCAACTAAGTCGGTACTGGGCTATTTCTTTGTCACGATTCACAGTAGCATGCCAAATACCACCCTCCATATACTGGTTCGCTGCTACGGGTACCCAGATATGTACAAACCTATGAACCCAATATGTATGATATGCATGTTTCCATGCTTCATAACAGTGTTCCAAGTATTCCTGCGGGCTCCTCTGTCGCTTGTTCCGGCTGCGTCTTGTCTGGAGCAGACCCCCAAATCTCAGGTAAAGGAATTTCTGACAAGCTTCCCAACTAGGAATGTACTTTTTTCATCTATTCCACCCTTTAGCTGTGGTGGCTCCAAATGCTGACTCCAGAGTCACCAGTTTTGGTGAATCCGGCACAATAAGTTCTTCTGGGTCTGTCGAACCCTCACAAATGGGTAAGGCTCTTGTTTGTGAACTAAGCCTTCTGAGTGACTTAGTAATTCTGGCACATCTATGTCCCTGTAGCTCATACAATCGGTTCTGCCAACTTTCTAATTCATCCTTAGAGTCCGTCATGTAGGAGCTACCAAACTCCCAACCGTCCGCAGGAGGATCCTCATAATCTTCTTCCTTCACGGTGATGTTATAGATCTGGTCCAACACATCCTGATCTTCATTTTTGAGTGGTTCTGTGTGCCTTTCTCCTTGAGAGGGATCCAATGGTATTATAACTCTCAAACCCTTCCCTTCGAAGGTCATCTATGTCTTCTTGAGGTTAATGACTGCAACATTTTCCATTGCCCATTCAATACTGAGCAGGGCTAGATAGGGGTTGCTGTCATCAATGAGCTCAATAACTTCAAAGTCTGTTGCAGTACAAACTCCATCAATATCTACTTGGACACTAGGGAATCTTCCTAGGGGCACAATCTTCTACTGATTGGCTAACCTTAACTGTATGGGAGACCATTCCAGAACAGGTTTTCCCATTTGTTCCCAGTTCTGTTTGGTTAGGACATTAACTTCTGATCCTAAATCCAAAATGACATCAATCATGTCATATTCTCCTATCTAAGCATTCAATCTCATTTCCCTCCCAGTTCTTCTGACTCTATTAAGGGTTTTGTCCCTACCAGTACTTTTTTGAGGTTCATAGGAAGCAATCACTTTTTGAAATTCCTCTAAAGCATTTTGATTCCTTAAGAGTTTCATACAGCTCTGTAAAAAGGAAGACAACGTACCTGCTTTACCCATCGAAGCTTCTTGCGGCTGCGACTGCTGTGGACGTGGTTGCGCGGGTGCTGCGGCTGTGCTCAGATCAGCAAAATATCTTTTGGCGTTCATGAATGTCTCTTTTTCTCTTTCAATATCAAATGTTGGGACTTTCTCTGGGGCCTTACGAACCCAAGCCGCAGCAGGCAGTTTCTCCAGGTTTTGTATATGCGTCGTAGCTCCACTCCGTGTAACAACATTAATTGTTGGGGCAAGTCTTTTCTCGATAGAAATCAGCTGAAGATTCTAAGTAGGGCCACTGTTTCTTTCCTGAATCTTAGATATCAACTGTGGGCACTGCTCGATCACATGATCTACGGCTCGGTAATACCGACATGTCGTAGTCGGGTTCCGACAATCGCAAGCCAAATGCCTAGCTTGGTTGCAGTTATAACACACCACCTGGCCACGGCCTCTTCCAGCCAGACCACCACGGCCACGGCCTCTTCCAGCCAGACCACCACGGCCACGACCTCCAAAAGCACCTCGACTGGATGGACCACCACGGTATCCATAGCCATCATTGCTCTGTCCTTCATTTTGTACCCGATAGGCGTCGTAGGTGCATTCTTTCATCAGGTCATAACTGCGACACTCATCTTCATTATGTCCTATGGACTTATAGAACTTGCAGTAGGGGTTCCTGGGGACTTGCACATACCTTTGTAGCAGATACCAATTCTCTGGTCGGTGCTGGCCAGTTGTCTGACAAATTTCACAGTATAGAACAGTAGGGTTGAATGGGTTTGGCGCACAAGTATTTAGGTAATTTATGACCATAGGACATTGTTCCTTGTCGTGACCTTTTGTCCAACATTGTGTACACCAAACCTCTTCGCAACCTAGTTTTCCTTTCTTCATGTTGCGCAGCTCCAGTGCCATTGTTGCCAACTGCGCTTGGATTTGAGCGATACCAGAATTATCCTTGACAAGAGCAGTTTCAAGCTTCATTGTGATTTCTAGGGCCTCTTGCTGATTAGCAACCTTCTGTTGCATGAGCGGAGTTCTAATATGCGGTAGAAGCGCTGCAATGAACCATTCCTTGTGCTGCGTAGGTCCAATGGTGAAACTGACCTAGTCGAGCAGAACTTTGAACCTCTGGTCAAAGTCCCACACTAATTCGCCGTGCCTCTGCTGAATCTCTTTCAATTCAGTGATACACTGTGACTCTGATTTTGGTTTCTTAAACTCTTTGATTATTTTTGCTTTAATATCATCTAAGGCATGACTCTGAGTACTGGAGAATTTCATGAACCAGGTCAAAGCCCGGTCCCTGAAAGAAGTAACGAGCTGTGCCCTTCGGACATCTTGATCGGTAATGTTCTTAGCATTCCAGAATGCTTCGCATAAAAACCAGAACTATTCTAGATCCTCTGATCCAGTTCCTTTGAAAACAGGGAGCT
>LPNX010209182.1:539886-559695 GCA_001517045.1 Pseudotsuga menziesii | reverse complement strand
CTAGGAGCAGGCGGGGGGGAACTTACTAGGGTAGACTGACTAGCGACAGGAGTGCTCGGGCTAGGGTGATTTTCGGACTGCGACAGGTTCTCAGGGATAACAGGTCTGGGCTGCAGGGTGACCGGAGGGTTTTTAATAGAAGGGGTTTCTTCGGGTTCAGAGTCTGTGGGATTTTCAGGAGAAGACGTGGTATGATGACCTAGGGAATAGGATCCAAAATCTCTCTTGTACCTTTTTCCACTTCGCAACAAACCACTTTGCTCGTCAAAGGTATTTTCACTTGCAAACATAGGTTAGTAATACCAAATCTAACAGTCCGATTCAATGAGCAATATACCTTTTTCAGCTAATAGCATTTTAATTCTTAAACCAAATGAATTCAAAAACTTACCCCTTGGGCCTTTGAAAAACTGTCGCTTGGCTTCACTAAAGGAAGTACTCGTGTCGATGGCGAACTCCATCACAAAAGCTTCAAGAGTTCATGTTGTCCAGAAATCAACAGCACGAGATATCTCGTTGTCCACCCTTTTCAGTATAGTAATTCTTGTAGGGATCCAAATAGGAAACCAACATTCTTGGAAATTCGTCCTTCACTCTGTCAATCTAGACGTGCAACTCTATGTGGGTACTAGCAAAGAAAATTTCATAAACATCACAAAAAAATACCTTTTTGTAAAAAGTCATTTGCACTACGACGCGGATCTTTGTTCTCTTGCTCAGCGAATTTCAGATAAGTCTCATCAAGCCAATCACCGATTTCCTTCACAGAGGGTCTCCAAAACATAGCCCTCGAGGTACGACGTAAACCCCTCTTGAGCAGATATTGAGTTCAACCGGCAACGAAACCAATTTGTTGGGAAATAGGGCAGACACGGGTTGTAAACCTTTACTTTGCACCAACAAAAGACCCACAGTGTTGGCCCTTTCAGCAACAACCTACGAAAAGGTTACAGTCCCACCTGAAACAGCTATGGGGTGCCGCAGAATCAGGTTTCTGCAAGCAGAAGAGGGATATTACTGTACCTTTAGCCTTTAATAACTTATAATCAATTAACACAGAGCTCCGACATTCATGAATATAACTTCGCAGATAAAATAAACAAGCAGTGACTTGCACAACCCTTTACTGGAAATTCACAGCAAAGCAAGTATTTTAGCAGTGATCTTATTCATCAGATATATCTAGTTAATCATGCATAACAAAACTTAACAGAAATAACACAAGGAACCACAACACCAGATATAACGTGGTTCACCCCCAGTGTAGGGGTTACGTCCACAGAACTGCGCTTTATTCAACTTCTTTACAAGTCACAGTTCTGATCTGCACACTCAGCAGCAGATCCTTCCAAGTCCTTAAAGCTGCGCACACAGCTGCAAGCCTCTACGCACATAGCTGCAGATCTTCTAATCACTATACAAAAATCCTCTGCACACACAGCTGCAGAGGTCGTCCACGCACACAACTGGGACTAAACCTTCTCTTACAAAATAGCCTTAGCTTCACCTTAATTCTTCTTTCACAAAAAGCCTAACCTGACTTATTTACCAGAGTGCCTTTTTATACAGTGCACTTTACAAAACCATGGACTCAAACCATGGGCACCCCGAACCCTAAACCCTGGACATAAACCATGGGTTTATTACAATAAGAAAACTTTAACTTAACCCCGACACCCCTAAGACTATTTTGAGCTGTAACTCCGCTTACAACTTACAAAAAATGTGGAGTTACCAAAACTAAAGACCGTTAAAGTACACATCCCAACATAATTTTGATTTATATTAATATTATGCATCTAACAGTTTGCTGCTAACATATTTGTAGAACTTTAGATAACTTCCAAGAAAAGTACTCCAGAAAGAATAGTGTGATAAAGAAAGAGGTGGTTCAGTCATGAGAACCCATGATGGGTATGATGCTTGGGATTCTTACGAGTGAGCAGAAGATGCCAGGGGAGAAAATTTCCATAATGGAAATGAGGATATAGAGTCTAATGGAAGGAGATTCCAAGGGACACCGTCCAAGGTTGCAGCAGCCATGAGAAGCTTGGTTAAAGCCCAGGAGGAGCAGCATTAGTTGAATGCTGCCATATTGCAGGGTTTGATAGATTTACAGAAAAAGATAGATTCTAGACGAGGTACATCAAGGCCAGAAGGCAGTAAGAGCAACACTAGGAGAAGGAGAAGAACTTCCAGTGGACCATCGAACTCTGAAGAATTCAGCGGAGATACAAGTTCATCTTCTCATAAAAGTAAAAGGAGAAGGCACCATAGGGATCACTCTCGAGATGAATTTAGGAAAGCTAAACCTCCTACATTTGATGGTGAGATAAATACTGGACAAGAGACTAAAGCTTGGCTTCTTGGGAAAAAGAAGTACTTTTAATTGTAGGATTATTCAAGAAACATGAAGGCAATAGTTTTCATATTCAATCTGAATGGATGAGCATCCATTTGGTGGGAACACTTCAAGAAAGTAAAGAGGATCAGTGGAAGGAAACTGAAGTGGAAACAGTTCAAGAAGTATTTTAGGCAGAAATACCTCTCTAACAGGTATTATGATGATAAGATTAAGGAATTCCATGAGCTGAGATTGGGACAACAAACCATGGATGAATATGCCAATAAGTTCTTAGAATTGTTGAGGTATGTCCGGTACATCAGAGATGAGAAAGTGAAGGTCCAGCGGTTTCTAAGTGGATTGCCTCAAGCTTAAAAAGATAGAATTGAGTTGTATAAACCGAAAAATCTCAAATAAGATATAAGAAAGGATAAATATTGCTATGAGAAAAACAAAGGTAAATCTGATTACCATAAAGCATGGAAGGACAAGAAAAATGAGAAGTTTGACCAAAGAAGGAAAGGTTTCAAACCTTCTAGATTCAGGAACCAACAGAAGCAGCCATCCTAAGCTGTGAGTAATCCAGCTGGAGTGATAGGTGGAAAGCCTAAAGAGCCACATCAGAATAAAGGTCCACTTAAATGTTGGAAATGTGAAGGACCCCACTTGCGCAGATATTGTCCACTTGAGAATGAAAGTGCAAGGCCAGCTTATAACATTCAGGAAGCAGAAACAGTGGGTCCAGTAGCAAGGGTAATTCCTAGAATTTATGCATCACTGGAGGACCGCCAGGAAGATCACCAGTCAACTATGGTTGATGAGATTCCAGGGCTTCCTCCAAAGAGGGACATTGATTTCACCATTAAACTTGTGCTAGGAGCAGCACCAGTGTCCAAGACACCCTACAGAATGAGTAAACTGGAGATTCTAGAATTGAATATGAAACTACAAGAGTTGTTGGAAAAGAAGTATATCCGACCGAGTGTGTCTCCTTGGGGAGCACCAGTTATGTTTGTAAAGAAGAAAGATGGTACACTCAGGTTATGTATTGATTACAGACAGTTGAACAAGGTTACTGTGAAGAATAAATACCCTTTGCCCAGGATTGATGACCTCTTTGATCAAATGAGAGGAGTAAAGGTATTTTCCAATATTGACTTGAGGTTTGGTTAACATCAGGTGAGAATCAAGGATGAAGACATTCATAAGACAACCTTCAGGACAAGGTATAAACATTATGAGTTTGTAGTGGTACAATTTGGTCTCACAAATGTACCAGCTACATTTATGTCCCTTATGAACAGTGTCTTTAGTAAGTATTTGGACAAATTTGTTCTTGTTTTCCTTGATGACATTCTTGTTTATTCTAAGAATGAGGAAGAGCACGAAGAGCATTTAAGATTGACATTGCAAGTGCTCAGGGAACATCAGATGTATGCAAAGCTGAGCAAGTGTGACTTCTACAGGGATAGAATTCAGTGTTTTGGTCATATTATCTCAGAGGAGGGTATATCAGTAGACCATGAAAAGATTGAAGCCATTATGAATTGGCCTACTCCAAGAAATGTGACGAATGTAAGATCTTTTATCGGACTTGCAGGATACTACAGGAGATTCATTGAAGGATTTTCCAAGGTTGAACATGCCACCATTTATTTGCAAAATAAGGGGACAAAGTTTGAATGGAATTCAAAGTGTGAAGAGAGCTTCCAACAATTGAAGAATATTCTCACAATTGCACCAGTATTGAAAGTTGCAGATCCAGAGAAGGATTTTTGGTATGTACCGATCCATGTGGGAAAGGGCTTGGAGGAGTCCTTATGTAGGAAAATGACGTGATATGTTATGAGTCAAGAAAGATGAAGGAGCATGAGAATAACTATGCCACTCATGACTTAGATCTTGCAGCCATAGTACATGCTCTCAAGATGTGGAGACATTACTTGATGGGTAGAATATTTGATCTCAAAACAAATCCCTGTGGACTGAAGTACTTGTTTGATTAGCCTACTCTGAATGCTAGGAAAGCGAGATGGCTGGAATTTTTATGTGAGTTTGATTTCAAAATCAAGCACTTAAAAGGGAAAGAGAAAAAGATAGCTGATGCACTCAATAGGAAGGTACAGGAAATGCATGTGGCATCTCTTAGTTTTTTCCAATCAGATTTGAGGCAGCAGGTTGTTAATCATGTTGCTGGAGATGAATTGTAAGAGCAAGTAAAAGACAAATTGCAGCAGCAAAGCCTTGAGAAGAATTATGAGGGATATAAATTGGAAGAAAATGGACTTCTTACTCATAAAGGCAGAATTTATATTCCGACTGTAGCTGATTTGAGAAGAGTTGTTATGGATGAAATCCATCAAGCTCCGTATTTTGGTCACCCAAGATATCAGAAGACAATTGTTACATCTAGAAAACAATACTTTTCTCCAGTAATGAAGAAGGACATGGCTAAGTACATTTCAAGGTGCATGAAATATCAGTAGGTAAAGGTTGAGCATCAACATCCAGCAGGTTTGTTGCAGCCTTTTCCAGTTCCAGAATGGAAATGAGAAGTTATTTCCATGGATTTTATTACAAGATTGCCAATGACTTGGAGACAACATGATTCCATCATGGTTGTGGTGGACAAGTTGAAAAGGGAAACTCATTTTACACCGGTGAAGTATACGCATAAGACTGATGACATTGCAAAGATATTCATGAAGGAGATTTTCAAATTACATGGATTACCGAAGGCAATAGTTTTTGACAAAGATGTCAAGTTCACTTCCAATTTTTGGAAAGGATTGTTTTCATATTTGGGTACAAAGCTAAACTTCAGCACTGCTTACCATCCTCAAACAGATGGGAAGACATAAAGAGTTAATCAGGTGCTTGAAGATATGCTTCACATGTATGTGACGGACAAACCAACCAAGTGGGAAGATTACTTGCACTTGGTATAGTTTTCTTACAATAATGGACAGCAAGCATCCTTCGGGATGAGTCCATATGAAGCTTTGTATGGAAGAAGGTGTAGGACACCAGTGACTTGGGATAACCTAGTGAACAGAGTTGTGCTTGGACCATAATTGCTCAAGGAAATGGAGCAAGAGGTTGTAAATATCAGGAAGAATCTAAAAGCAACAAAGGACAGATAGAAAAGCTATGTAGATAAGCATAGGAAGAACAAAGAGTTCAGTGTTGGGGATAATGTCTACCTTAGAGTGAGGGAAAATTAAATTTCCTTGAAGCTTGGGAGTTGTGCCAAGTTGTCACCAAGATATTGTGGGCCGTTTGAAGTGCTTGAAAAAATAGGGCCCATTGCATATAAACTTGCATTGCCTGCTAGTACTAGAGCTCATAATTTTTTTCATGTTTCTTTGCTTAAGAAATATGTACATGATCCTAACCATGTGATAAATTGGGATGTGATTCAGGTGGAACCCAAGGGAGAGTTCCAAATCGATCCAATGCCCATCCTTGACAGGAAGGTCACAATGCTCTGGAACCGAGCCATAGGGTAGGTAAATATGCAATGAGAGCACTACAAACCTAAAGAGGCTACGTGCGACCTGGAGGATGCCATGCAATTGGCACATCCATTTTTGTTCAATCCTGCAGAACACTGAGGCGATACCAGTGTAACATTTTGTTCAAATTTTGTAAGCACTGAGGACAATGCTATTAAAGGGGGAGGGGAATGTAACATTCCTATTTTTTACCTTGTTCACATTAAATACCCATGATGCGTATATTGTAAATAATCATGGTGTGGAGTGAAAGGCCAATGCCCCACCATCGATTTGGTTAGGTATGTTTTGGATTGGGATGGTCACCGATGGTATATCAGAACATATGACATATATTAAATTTTGGCATCATGTAAATGTGCTTTTTAATTAAATAACCCAACCAGCTATGTTCACTGCAAATAAATTGAGAAGGGGCATGATTCCTAAGTATAAGGAGGGTAAATGATGAACCTTGAGCCATGGGAAAAAAGGCATGTGTCACCTTGTTTAATTGCTCACCTTCCCTTGTATCATCCAACCACCACTTAATGTTTTACTAAGTTGTTGAGGCAATTATTGCTATAAGTGGAGGGTGGCAGGGATATAAGTCTTTTCCACATGCTCACTCCACCAACCATCTCTCCACCTTCACGTGGGTAAGGGAACCACCACTACGCCATTCTCTCGGGGTCGGTTCAGTTCATTTTCTTACGCGGAGACATTATGCTCTCTTCACCTTCCCACGCATAGGGAGTTCAGTTCATCCTCATGCAGAGCCAGACTAAGAGGCGGTTGTGATTCTTGTTCGGGGGTTCGTTCTCCTCTTCATCAGGGATTGTTGGCCTGAGGATCGGTTCTTTCTCTTGCTCATGTAGGAAGTCGGTGTCTTGACTCCACCATTGTCAGACTGTGGAATGTGTCATGGTCTCTCACTGTGAGATGTTTTCTGTGGGTTCCTCAGTAATATGAATTCCTCCCGTCTATGTTGAGGATTGTCTCCTACTTGTGCCCTATTGTAGTTGTCCAGACATATCATTATTGATAGTGGAATGTGGTTTCTCTTGTGGACTCATTGGCTATTATTTCCACATTTGTTGGTTGAGTTGCTATTGCTATTTGGGTTATTGTAGTTTGTTGAGGAATTGTTTTGGCCATGATAGGGTCAAGAATGATTCATATTTTGTTTCCCCTGTCCAAGCTATGAAGGGATTGTTTTGCTACATGAATGCAGGGATTGGTCTTCGGACTGCATAGGAGTGGTGATGAGGGCCTGATATGCTTGACAAACCTGGTGCATTTTGGAACCACATGGACAAAGCTAGTGGGTTGGATTTCTTCTCCACAACCCTTGAATAGCACTAGAAGGGAGATAAGGGTCTGAGGGACTGCGTTGTAGAGAAAGGACTGATTTCCTTGTGTTGGGTGTGTGTGGGTGTTCTAGGAGTCAGACTAGATCTAGTGTGCATGTCCTTAACTCTTTCATGAGTTCACTACTTAGCAGTTACCCTTTCCTAGCTCCTGGATGGCCTGATAAACCCAAATTTGTTGGCTTGGATGAACTGTTGTTCGCCTGATAAACCCAACTGTGTTGGCTTGGATGAACCGTGTACCCTTGTGTTGTTGTCATCCTTGGCTATGTGTAATCCTGTTAATTCCTTATTCCTTGGGTAATAATGCCTGGCTCTGGGGTGGCAGCATTGCTGAGAGATTAAGGAGCACACTGGCCTATGGTTGGGAGGAATGTTGCAACGACGTAGCTGGTTGTGGAACAAGTTCTTATTAAGATAAGTATTCTTACCTGATTTGTGTCTGCAATCATTTTACCATTGATGAATATAGATATGCATGTTGAATGATGGTCTGTATATGAATGAATGCTAATTGATAATGTTTTTCTTCCGTTGTGTATATGAATGATTATACTTCATAAAATGTTTTACTTTTTAAGTATCATGTTTCAGCACTATATGTATGTATGTTCATGGTCATGGGGCTAGATGCCCAGATGATTTGGTGTTTAGTTACGTCCTCTTTCTCGGTCGAAGGGTCGGGGATGTGACATGATCAAATCATTCAAGCATATCCCTTACTTTTCCTCTTGGTAGTCTAGGAGAAGATGTCGGCAGTTGATTATTTTCAATGAATGTTGGTTGTGCATCTAAGAATACTTCATTTTCTCTTTGGACATCAAACGATATTTTATTTTTTGTTGTCAATCGCACCTGTGGTTGGTCCTACAATGCATTTCGGTTTTCTCCAGTCACAACACACACTCTTGTTATCATAACAATGTTTACTTGTCTCAGCTAAGTATAAATCATCTGGTTGTTCTACTTGGGATTCTGTAAGGGAATTGGATTTCCCGTATTCTTGGCATGCCACTTAGAAATCAGTTGAGGACATTCCTCAAGAGTGTGGTCGAAAAATTTACAATGCGCACATGCCTTTTCAAGTTGTCCATAATTATAGCATACAATTTGGCCTCTTGCGTGACCAAATCCTCCTCCTCCTTATTATTTTCCCCGGCCTCAAAAATTTCCACCCCCTCTAGGTTGAGGGTAGTGTTGTTGTAGCTGATACTTATTCTCTTGATACTGATCCTAAGGATACTGAGGTTACTAGTATTGAGCCGGTGGATATTGAGCTGGTGGGTATTGATCTTGGGCTCACTAATATTGTTTCTTGTATTCATTCTTCACTAAATAGGTATCCACCATTTTCTCTTACAGCAGCTAGAATGATCTACAATCCTTGTCATCATGGCCTACATATTTACAAAATTTATAGTACGTACTAGCTGGTGTAAGTACAATATTCTTCAAGTACAACCACTCTTTTGACTGATGGCCTCGAGTATGAAATATTTTACACCAAGGAATCCCTTGTGTATTTATCGGTTTCAGTTCTCCTACTGCGATGTAATTCATGTGCACCGAGAAATTATCCTTATGGTGTCCCTTGTTAACACTCAGAACATACCCAGGTTGCAAAGGTAAATTCCAAAGGTAACAACAAAAACCACTTCAAAAAGAAACTGGCTTTCCTTTCCAGAGAGGGATCTCTCAAATAAATATTTAACAAGGCTAGATATAAATCAACACTCAAAAGTTATATATACGGTTGAAATGATACACATAATCATTGGGAATTGGAGTCACATATACATAAAGGTATCACAAAATTGTATGCATGAGAATTTATCAAAGGCAAGATAACCACTTAATCATAGTCATTCACTTAGTTCAAGTGCAACGGAAGAAATAATGAACAATCCATCAACACAGAGCATCAGAAGATGAGTTCTATATCAACTTTAACAGAAATGTTTATAAAATATCTGAAACAATGATCAGAGCATAACCAATATGAATTCCAACCATTCAATATTATGTTTCAGATACGAGGGAAAACAAAATGGAATGTAACACTGGAAAAAACGATCACAAAGGAGAGGAAATAGAGACTGTAATGTAAATAGCACAAGAATATCTGATAACCCACAAGCATTCAACTTTTTTATTCAAAAAATTATATGTCTTCAAAAAACATTCATCAACAAAAAGGGTTCCAACCCCTCATTACATAAAGTAAATGCAAATATATACATAATGATTTCTTCTTACAAGAAGATTTAATAACTGAATAACTTGCTTAATCAAAGTCTTTGTAACTATATTCCTAACAACTAGGAATAAACTACTTGCTTTGATCCTGACAGATCATTTAATTAAAATCAACTTGGTAACAAGGCCCAAACAAGCAACTCCATAGCGTGCAACACTTGTTTTCACGGATGAAGAATATACTTTGTTTTTCCAAATATTTCCACGGCTCTCCATTGTTCCACGCTTGGGATATCGTACTTAGTCATTTCCTGAATAGACACTTCTAGATCCATATAGGCTTCACAAGACATAGTAGGGAACCCTCCTCTGATGATTAGAAATTTCTGCAATATCTCAAAGTCTTCTGTTAACTTATCTACGATGACCTTTCCTGTCAACCCCTTTACCAAATCATTAAATTTATAGTGATCCATACGACTTTGCACTAGCAGGCTGTGATAATGTTCTTGAGAAAAAAAATGTCCTTCCTCATCCCAAAAAGAAGGGAAGCCACCTTCAAATAATTCTTTAAAATCATGCCTAAAGTCATTAATTCATGAGTTCATCTCATCATCCTTATCTTGTACTGTCTTCATAAGATGATGTTTTTGAATAAACCTTTTAGACCATAGTACCATTTCCACTCTGTCTTTGAATGCATTCTGAGTTGTGCCAAGGGGCTTCCTCTCCATGGCCTCATTTACTAGTTTCAGTCTTTGATTGGCTAAATTAACCAATATACTTTGATCATCAATGAAGTTCAAATAATGTCTAAACTTAGTAATTTAAACAGACAACGTATCCTAGATTTGTTTAGCTCCTTGGAGAGGACCCTTTCCTGTGTTCCTTTCTTTTAATTCATTAAGCTTCTTTTGTAGTTGACCTTTATCCTGTAATATCTTGTTCTTGCTTTCAGTCATTTTGGTTAGCTCAGATTTGATTTTCTCATTTTCTTTTTTAACTCTCTTATCTCTACATCCTTCAAGCTGACTTGGGACATGGGCACTAGTAAGTAATCAGCAGAAAAATCATTCAAAGGTTTTTCAATATTTACAATAGTCAAATCTTCATCAGTGGGAGTCTGGCTCATTAGTTCCTCCATAATTTCTTTTTTCTCATTTTGGTCTTTTTTCAGTCATGAAATTTGTGCTATTAATTCATTTCATTCTGTTTCCCATTTGTTCTTTTCTTATTCCAATTTCACAGTCCTACCTTTGTACTACATCATATCCTTATGAATCTTATCCTTCTCCTCCTGCAATGCTAATAACTCTAATGTTTGAACATGTTCTGAACTTGGGATTTTCAATCTCTTCGTTAGTACCTGGAGGGCATTATATTTTTCTTCTAAAAGTCTTCTGATGGCCTGGTGTTCCCTGCTTCATCTCCTGAACTTATGATATCTGCTTGTAATTTGTTTATTTGAATAGAATTAGCTTTGTTCTCAACTTTCTCATGTTTTAATTGGACCTCTAATTTTTCAACAAAAACTTGCAACTTGTTAATTCTTAACATAGCATGCAATAAATCTGAATAAATAATATCTCCCGTTTGTTTATGCAACTGTATTTTATCTAGTACACCGATTTTGTCTAATCTCACTTCCATTTCAAACACTTTCTTATCACTTACCATAGCCAGCTTTAAAGCATTTCTTTCTATGTCTCGAGTAGAAATCAGGGAAGTCTTTGGATTATTCAAACTTCTCACTCGTGGGATTAAATTTATGGTTTCTTCTAGGGAATTTATTTGCTTTTCCACATAGCTAGTCATGAATTCTTATCTAGATTTAAAAACTAGACCTGATTCTATATTATCTACACTTTCAAAAGAAAATTGATTCACCTGTATAGATTTCTTAGGAATCAAAGCAACTCTTTTCAATTCATCCGAAACTACTTCGCTTGAAATTTTATCATCTTGGGACAATTTGGCCTTCTTATGTGAACTGTCCTCATCTATTTTCATACTTTCAATCTCAGAAAAAACTTCTTTTAATCAAAATATTAGAACTATCTGACATTTGAGACACTGCAACTGATCCACTGCTTGTATTCTCATCAGATACTGGAATTTCCACAAAGTAAAACAAATTGGCTACTTCATTCAGACCTTCAACAACTTGATGATCAAATGGCTTATTTTTATTTGCTTGTTTTCTTAGAGAAATTATATGATAGGGATCATAATTGACCCTTTGTTCCCTTTGAAAATCCATGCTTTCCAATAATTTCTCTACAAACACCAGGGCAACCTTGTTTTTAAAAATAAAAGAACCAACTTTAAGAGGGAACTTGATATTGGAATATTTCTTAAAAGCCCTGAAATGTTCCTCCTCTGCATGTAGTCTCTGTCTCATGTATTCCAATGAAAAAATATTAGGAGTAAGGAAAGCAGGTAGCTTGTAAGGCTCTCCAGTGAAACCATATATTCTGAAAACTGTAAAGTCCTTATACAAGAACCAATCTCCAATCCTATCCTCAGGTGAGGATTGCATCATACTCTTCATTTCTTCCAACACTCTGGGTAACACTTCATCAAATAGCAGCCTATATATTTATGACATAATGGAGTTTACAAATTTGTACATATTGATTTTCTTAGGAAAATATGAAGAGAACATAGTACTCAAGAATCTCAATTCAGTTACATTCGAACATAATAACATGTTCAACAAATATGATTAATACTTGAAAAACCTGACTTTTGAAAACTCAACCAATTGGATATGGATAGCTTCTGCTAGATATTCGTCCAAACTGAAGGCATGAACCGACTGAGACTCAGACTTAGGACTAATTGAACTCATTTTTAATAAGAAACCCAAGATAACTTCACTACATGACAGTCATCATCTAGACCTAAGACCTGAAAGGCCAAAGACACAACCAATTGAAATTCCTCCTTGAAGATGTGAACATGATATGGCAAAAAGAGACCATCTAGTGACTGACCCTCATTAAGAATGCTAGACAAGAATTTACATCGAACTTCAGTTTCACAATTTCTGTAGACTTCAGCCAAAACAGACTTGTTTACAGACTCATGACTATTGGGGTAATTATTGGGAAAATTTAGGATTTCACAGATAGATTTTGCATCAACTCTACACAATATCCTAGACGTATAATGGCTTACAATAACTCTCTTAGAAGATGAATAATTAACTGCACACCACTCCACAAACTCAAGAAAGTGTAGGGTCTGCTCAATGGAAAAATGATACAGAAACGACTTACAGGCATTTAAAATGTCATTTCCCTACGAATTATATCGCCATAATCTTTCTTTAATAAAAAAATACATTTCCCAAAGACAGGAATGGATCATATACTCCTCTATCTCTATCAACCAGGCATTCTTCTCTTTCATCCAGAATTCGGTTAAACCCTTATAAATATTTCTCTTTAACCATAATATAGAAAAATAACAGTAATTCCATGGATAAAGCTCGAGTATTTGAGACTTACCTGTGACTGTAACTGGATATACTCAACGTTGACTGTGAAAGGGTGGTGGGCGGTCCTTTTCATTCATCCAGCATAATAAAAAATAATTCCTCAAACAATTCAACTCGACTTTATATAGAAGCCCATTCTGGAGACTCCCTTTAATGGTTTCCCTCAAACCATTTTTCTCCATGGAATGTACCATAAGCTGCCATGTGTACCACGGTTTCAATTCCGCTACTGCTTTTCTACTCCAACCATTGCGCAACTCTATCCTTTGGATCTGATGATGACCGTCGATGCATTTTAACTTTATTTTCCAGCCATTGGATAAGTTTACATGTACACATTCCACTGAGCCCTTTTGTTTTAATTAACACACAACTTTACGGAGCGGACTTCTTATCGATCATAGATTTCTGCATCTTGTTAACTATCCCCGTATGCCTTATCTTCCACACATCTTCATAGAGGGGATCTATTATAAGCCATCGATCTTCACCTCCTCGTTCTATACCATTGGATCATGTGATAATTTCATTGTTTATGCGCCCTTTATCATATATTTCACACTATTATATTTAACCAAAGTTTCAAGCAACCATCATTTCTCTTTACCATGCTCTCTTCGACCCTCTGCTAATTAAAGGTTGTTAGCATCCCTCACTTCTGCAAATAGTCCACCAGATTTATTCTTAGATCTATTTCCCTTTCTTAATATTCTAGAGTTGTAGCATAAAGTTGGGAAGTTGTGACTGAACGTGCATCATTCCTACATCGGTCTCTTCAATCAGTGAGGATTATAGTTTCATTTCTATCTTCAGAGCTTACGTCTATGACACAATGTTTTTTTTCATCAAGGAAATTTGGATGTATGGAAACAACGCTGCAATGAACCATTCTTTGAATTGTACTTTTGACATCTGAAAGATTACTCTTCCATCAATGTCTTACATCTCTGGTCGAAGTCACTGACATACTCCATAGGAAATTACTTTATTTCTTTAATTTATGTGATGCACTGCGACTCAAATTTTGGATTTCTAAAATCGTCTACTAATCCCACTCGAATTTGGTCTAGATTCTTCTGCACGAATCCCACCAGAACTAAACATAACTTCATGTACCATTCTAGCGCACGAGCTCTCAAGGTTGTGATCATATGCACTTTCTTTATCGCTTCATCTTGGACCTATCACGCGGTCCATATGGATTAACATAGAAACTAACGTTGCTCTGTGTCTTCTAACCCATTTCCATTAAATATCGACAACTCAATATCGTTTCCAACCATTATATTGACTCCTGTTACACTTGGAAAAAAAGTGTGGCTAAGAGGACTCCCTTGTCCTTCTATTTCCACTATTGTTGTTATATGTATTTACAAATCGACTAAGATATGATATTTTGGATCTTACCTCTTGAGATGTACATGGGGTCATAGGCATTTCGTACTCCTACACTGGGTCTATACCTTTTGCATCTTCTTCTTATATTTTAGATATAGGTTGATATTCCTCCTCTTCATCGCAAGAACCTTCATTAAAATGCGACGTCAACTCGTAGTCTACTTGTTGGTAGGGGTTTTGGGACAAGTCAGTTGCACAACATATCAAATTCTATGAAAGCTCAAGAGACACTGTGTAAGTGAAATATGGTGTGCAAGGAGGAAGATAAAATATTTTGAATATTTTATGTCACTTTTTGTACTTTTGACCATATTTTGCGGATATTTGTCATTATTCTGTAGAATTAGTTAGAAGTTAGTTAGGAAATCATCCAAGTGGACCATGAGTGTAAAGGCACAAACCTATAAATACAATTAGAATTTCAAATGTTGAGATACACAATAGAGAACAGAGAGGTTGATGACATAATTACTTAGAGACTCCGAGAAGCAATTATTGGTTCTTGTTGAATTATTGCATGTTTTGAATATGTGGATTATTGCGCAGAAGTAATATGATAAGATATAAGTTGATTTGAATTGTTGTTTCTTTTATATTTTTCTAGCTTACTGTTTCTGCGATCTAATGGTGAATGTGAATTGAATGTGCAACATGGATCGATGATGTGATTTTTTTTGCTTTTAAATGTTGTTATCTGTATAGATCTGTTTGCACAACAGTATGATTATTTATGTTATGGATGAATAATGTGATATGTTAAGAATAAGGATGAACGGTCATGTTGATGAGTAAGTAATTGGTGAGATATGTTAGAGAAGTTGACAATTTTTTGATGCCCATAGTCCTCTTCTGTTCCATGAAAACTTGGTTTCGACAACTCTCCCTTGAACATCTTGGGTGAGAATTCATCTGCTTCGCCAGTGTCTCCAAGAAGGGTAAAATGTGTCTGGGTCGGTGCTCAGGGAGATCATGGTGATTTGAGCATCAACAAAGTGGGAACCCCTATTGAGTGGTTTTTGCTAGCTGGGTTTGTGCCAAAAGAATGGTTCTGTTGTCGAGACATTGTTGCGACTAAGAGGAGGATATGCGTCATCCGACAAGACCATAAATTCAATATTGGTTCAATCAAAAGCTACAAGAATTTACTGAGATAGAAAATTAGAACCCTGGACTGATGATAGATAAGTAGTTGGCAAGGTACATACACAACGGTCCACACGAGTACTTTTATCTGAATTCCCCATCATTCTGTACGAGTGGTTGGCGCGATTCACCTATCACAAGAAAAATTTCTAGGGATATGAGCCAACATCCTGGACCCCTGAACTGATCCAGGAGTTGTAGGAGACTAACAAAAAGGCATCGTAGGATTTTGAAGTCTAGTTGGATAGTATCCTAGAAGGATATATCACCGAGTTTCCGGTCGACACCACCAAGTACTACAACAAAGCAGAAAGGGAATTTTTCAACGGACCCAGAGGTAGGTTCATATTGTCTCTAGAATTGTTAATTAAGATGCTTGTCTATGAAAAGGGCATATTGAAGATGCACCTCGAGTAGTATAACTCTAGTGTGCGGAGGCTATGGATACCACGATGAAAGGGATAAAACGAATGGAACGATAATGTGTAGATGGGTGCAAGTTTGGATGATATTGTGAGGGAAGCTGAGGAAGAAAGTGGTATTACAAGGGGAGGAGCAATTTTTTGACAAGAGAAGAGGCAGAGGATAGGAGATGGTCCTGCTACAATCGAAACAAAAGACCGTTAAGGAATACCACATGGGACAAAGAAACCCTACAGTGACCAAGAGGATGACTAGACCCAAGTTATGCCCAAGATAGAAGTAAGATTAAACTTCAGCAACAATGTACCCATGCCTCTGTGCACTACTCTACACTCAAGAAGACACATGATTTCCATATTGAATTGTCCAACGTGTTAACAAAATTCTAGTAGTAGATCAATGTCTGTAGGAAGAAGGTCTAGGATGGAGGGCAATGAAACAAAGTCACCTTTGTTCCATGGAAATGGGACTGACAATCCTGAGCAGTATTAGTTTCTATGCGAAGTGGTATGGACTGTCAGACAGACTATTGGACACTTTTCCTAACTCATGCAACCCAGGTTTTGCATAGCCCGTTAACCTAACAAACAACTGATATACTGTCCCAACAGAGAAATCCCCATTGAAAATGCCCACAAGGCAGGCACAATCTCACCTGAGATATCTCCTATATGGGTAACCACTGGAACCATGTTTCTGCGATTGTCGAGGGATTATAGTCCCTTAGCGTGCGGCCAAGGAGCTCGACCAAGTCATGAGGATGGAGTCTTTCATGTTGAACTATAGCACACACCGCACATATATTTTATTAACTACTAATGACGTGACATAGATTTGGCCTTAGTACTTTGAGCATAATGGAATATAAAAGCAGCTAACAAAAAGGCGCAACATACATGCGTGCAACAGTGCTTGTGTTGTACACAATAAACTAATAGTCAGAAGCAGCATATAATAACCTATTCATGCATTTGGTCTCTTATTGACAGGGAAACATTCATTCAATCATGACAGGACTTGCATTGTAATCATAAACAAATAGAAACATAAAAAACCATACACATTCAATCATCAATACACAGGAGAGTTCACGTGGAAACCCATCTCGGAAAAACCACAAGGTGCTCTTCATCTGGAATGCAAAATATATGTTGTCTTTGTTATAATAATCAAACCCATAGTATTACCCACTTAGACATTAATTCAATTATTTTTGTCTTATTTTCCTAGTTCATGAGTCCCACCATGTGGAAGTTGCTAATTGCCTATCCATAGAGGTCAAACTTGCCATATTTGACTCATGCAGCGCTTGGGAAAACCTTAGGAATCAAATCTACTTTATTCCTGGCCTCCTAGGTGCCCTTCTGCTTTTTCTTCTTTATTGCCTTCTTTTTCAGTGTTTTAAGGCACATAGGAAAGCAAGACTAAGTGAGGTGAACTTGTTTTTTGCCCCTTTCATCCTCCACTCTTTCCTCCATGAAAAAGCATGTATGAGCTGCCATTCCACCACTCATTAGCTTGCCCATGTGCCCTTGCCAATTCATGAGCCTCATGACATATTTGGGATCAGCTTTTTACACCTATGGGGGATTTGCCTATTTTGGGTAAGCCTGCTTTATGCTAGTTTTGGATGCCTCCTTATGCATTCGATCTATTGATGTATTCTATATATTCAGAAACCTATGTTATTAAAGGGTTGGCTATTGTACACTCAGTTAATATAATTTTGTGTTACAGCTCCATATTCAGTCTCCATTGTTAGCAATTTTGCATGATCAATTGATAATTGTTGTGGGTAAAATTAATATACTACTGGCCTGAATTTCTACATGGTATTAGAGCCATTGTAGGTTGTTACTCTCCTTCAAAAATTGTTTTGCAGGTTTGACATCAAGACTGGGAGACTTCTATTGACAGCCGGGACAGATTTTCTAAAGCTATGGATTCATAGAAAACTATCTTGACTCCCTTCAACTATTTTGAATGGAAAGCAGAGATGGAGATATTGTTGAGAGTGAAAGGCCTCTACAGGGTGACTATGGCTATAGAAGAATATCCCAATGCTACTGCAGAGAAGATCAAATGGCACAATCGGAGAGATGAGGCCTATGGCCTCCTATGTCTCGGTATTTCCCGAGACCTCCTTTTCGATCTCGATGGATTAACTTCACCGGATAAAGTATGGGAGAAGATTTCTGATATTTTTGGAAAGACAGATGAGATGAGGGGACATCAGATCGAAAATGAGCTGATTTCTCTGAGTCCCAGTAGCTTTGAATCCCTGCAGCTATATTTCTCCAAGTTCAAAGCACTAGTTTTGCAGCTGAAGCAGTGTGGTATTGAAAAGAAAGATGATCAGATCGTATTGGCCATCCTCTCGAAGCTAGGACCTGACTACTCAGTCTTTGTTTCGACCTTCTATTCCACAAAACTCACAGCTCGAACCTGGAAGATGCCTAGCCTTTCATATTTCATGGAATCTCTCACACAAGAACAGGACAAGCTGGTGATGATGGGCACCATCAAACCATCCCAAGATGAAGCTTTGATTGCTGGAGATTCAAGGGTGGATTCAAAAAGCGAAAAGAAAGATAAAAATCCACCTGAGCAAAGAAGAGATAAGAAGTAGTCTCCAGAGGATCAACAAGGTCCCAAGAAAAATACCCAGAAGAAGAAAAACAAAGGTGAAATGAACAAGTGCTCATACTGTTCGAAGAGCAATCACACTAAAAGCTCTTGTATGAAAAAGTAGATTGATATGCTGACCAATATCCTAGAGAAGAATGGCATCTCCCTTCCAGAAATATCAAAGAAGAGAGAAGGAGGATCAAGTTCCGATGACAGAGAGAGATTTCATGCTCTAGTTGCTGGCACATCAAGCTCACCTAGTTTCATCATAGATTCTGGAGCTTCAAGACACATGGTTTCGACTAAGGAGGCCTTCTCCTCACTGGATATGTCTAAAGGACCATCTATTGTACTGGGATATGACTCTCTCACTGAAATTAAAGGCAAAGGAAGGATAGATCTTGATCATGGTAACTTCAACAATGTGCTGTATGTCCCTGGTCTTGCCTCCAACCTTCTATCAGTGTACCAGATGACCCACACTGCGTCTCCTAAGAAGGTCATATTCTCCCCTGATGAAGTTGAGATCATAGATATTTCAACTGGTAGAGTCATTGCAAAAGGAGTAGTGAATCATGCTCAAAAGGTATACATGTTTTCACACTTCCTACCTTACTCAAACCCCTCTGCTCTTCTTATCCATGCTAATGAAGCTAGAAAGCTATGGCATGAAAGATTTGGCCATCTAAATTACAAGTATCTATCTGATCTTAGTGAGAAATAAATGGTCATAGGGATGCCCAAGATAAAAATTTCCAAAGGAGTCTGCCAAGGCTGTATCCTAGGAAAACACCTAGAGCATAAGTTTGAGAAAGCTAGTCATGAGAGAACCTCTGCACCCCTCGAGCTGATTCACAGTGATGTTTCTGGCCCATTCCCTCATATGTCCATGATTCAGGACAAATATGCATTGACCTTTATTTATGATTTTTCCAGGTATTGTTGGGTTCACTTCATGAAACACAAGTCTGAAGTTTTTGGCCTATTCAAAGTCTTTAAGGCTTTGGTTGAAAACCAGTGTGGAAGGAAACTCAAGGTCCTCAGATATGACAATGGTGGTGAGTATTTCAATTCTGAGTTTATTAACTATTGTGCAGATACAGGTATTCAGATGCAGCATTCTATCCCCTACACACCACTGCAAAATGGTGTTGCTGAGAGGAAGAATAGATCACTGAAGGAGATGGCAACATGCATGATGGAGGCCAAAACTTTTCCACCAAAGTACTGGGCCAAAGCTATCAAATATTCAGCCTATATTAAGAATAGGGTGCCTCACAAACAGCTTGATGGCATGAATCCCTTCGAATC
>LPNX010209182.1:513061-538389 GCA_001517045.1 Pseudotsuga menziesii | reverse complement strand
CTATATTCATGGATCAGCCTCATGAGATCCATTGGAAAGCAGCCAAAAGGATCCTTAACTTTGTTCAGGGAACAAGGACACATGGGATCTTCTATAAAGAAAAATATTATCTTGATTTGATTGGATTTACTGGCATTGATTGGGAAAGTGATAGCACAGATAGAAAGTCCACTTTAGGATATGTGTTCATGCTTGCAGAAGGGCCAATCAGCTGTTCAAGCAAGAAACAGAGTGCCATTGCACTCTCATCTACAGAAGCTGAGTACATAGGAGTTGTTAATGCAACAACTCAATGTTTATGGTTGCAGGGTTTACTTTGAGAGTGTGGTTTCGAACCTGAGTACTCAACTACCATCTACTGTGATAACCAGAGTACCATTCAAATCTGCAAAGATCCAGTTCATAAGCAAAGAACCAGACACATTGAGATTGACATGCACTACATCAGAGAGCTTGTGCATGATGGCACCATTCACCTACTCTTATGTTCATCTTCAGAACAAGTAGCTGATATCTTCACCAAAGCATTTTAAGGCACATAGGAAAGCAAGACTAAGTGAGGTGAACTTGTTTTTTTCCCCTTTCATCCTCCACTCTTTCCTCCATGCAAAATCATTTATGAGCTGCCATTCCACCACTCATTAGCTTTCCCATGCACCCTTTCCAATTCGTGAGCCTCATGACAGATTTGGGATCAGCTTTTTACACCTATGGGGGATTTGCCTATTTTGGGTAAGCCTGCTTTATGCTAGTTTTGGATGCCTCCTTATGCATTCGATCTCTTGATGTATTCTATATATTCAAAAACCTATGTTATTACAGGGTTGGCTATTGTACACTCAATTAATATAATTTTGTGTTACAGCTCCATATTCAGTCTCCATTGTTAGCAATTTCGCATGATCAATTGATAATTGTTGTGGGTAAAATTAATCTACTGCTGGCCTGAATTTCTACAGTCTTCAGCCTGCATATGACTGTAGAATTTCCCAGATCTATCTTTCAGCTCATACTCTTTCTTTCTCTTATGCACTCTGTCGTATTTCTCCTAATATACCACTACCATCTACTAATCTGCACACGGCCTCGATCAACCTTAATAGCATATGTACCTCTCTAGCAGAGCTTCTCTTCTACTACACTAACTCTGACTGCATCCTACATACCTTCGACTAATCTACCACTTAGATCTCTCAGCTTCCCTCTTCTCTCTCGGGGATCTTCCCTTTCAACCTTTCAAACATAATGTAAAAGAAACCTAAACAGTAACCTCGAAAGCTACTAAAAAGAAACCTTCTAACTATTGAAAAAAACTAACCCTCTCACTATTGAATCACTCCTATTTATACTATTTTACATGACGACAAAGGGTCGACTGCATACAAACAATTTGTTAACTATCACCATCAACCACTTCTCAAGCTATATCTATTGCGATTATGACTTGACACGAGGCACTAACAGCCTTACATAGTGCTTTCACTTGTGTGGCATCTGCCGACTTAAGCTGACTTCAGCACCCATGATCGCTGTATCACTTTCGGTTGTTATTATGCACTTGTGTTATTGTTTTAATCTGTAGCATCTTCCTTCCATGCAGTTTCCCTTTTCCATGCAGGTAATATATCTTGCACCTATTCCTTTCGTGCATCTTTCCTTGTCCATAGTTTCCTCTTACCGTGGAGATTTCCTTGCTTTCTTGCGATGTGGACCGACTCTTGTGCATTTCTTCATTTGTGCTTATTTCTTTCATGCTTTCCTGAGGCCCAAAAGGCCCCCAACACTCACATGTGGATCATCCCGAGCCACTAAGTAGTGGACATAGCAGGCTGGCACGACATGCATGGATTTTTCTTTGCAAAAAAAATGTACTTTTTTTTCATGCACCTTTCTACTGCTTCCTCTCTTTCACATTTTGACACTTGGTGTGTGTTTATTTGTTTATTTTATTTATTTTTGGCTGTGTTTCCAGCAACGTGGGCTCATCCGATACTTAGAAAAAATTGAGATGATGAAGCTTGGAGTTATATAGTTTCTTCTTCGGCCTCATCTGAAGAGTCTATTTCCATAGTTTTTTCTTGTGTGTGCTCCGGGTCTTCTTGATGGCGCTCTTCTTGATCCTATTCTTCTTCTTGTCTCTCTTCGTCTTCCTTTTCCTCTTCTTCTTCCTTTTCCTCATCATTTTCCTATTCCTCTTCTTCTTTTTCCTTCTCTTGCACATCCTCTGGTGCATCCTCTAGCGCAGATTTTTCTACGCTTCCAACCTTCTCTTGGAATTGGGAAAAAATGAGAGTAAACCTTTCTATCCCTCGGAAGGCTTCTTCTACCTACTACTCTAGTTCTTGCACTCTGTCGAAGCTAGTGTGTTCCAACGATGTATTGGCCAGTGCCTCTGTGAAATTATTGATTCACTGCTAGACAGGCTGAATTAGGCCTGTCACCGTTTCAACTTTGGATTTCTTCTCAGTTGTCTCCTTATTATGCATGTTTTCCTAGTCACACATGGTTCTTTCCTTATCCTAGAGCTACTTGAGCTCAACACCTTTGGCAATTTTCTCCTTGGTTGGAATATTCTTAATCTCTAGCTTCACCACCAGTACTTGTAGGTCTGCTTTTCATGCCTGCTTGAAAAGATGCTCTACAGTCTCATTGTCGATGAGTTTCTCCCATGCCGCAGTAATTTCTTCCATGGCCTCTATGCATATCTTCTCGACTTCCCTAAGCCAGCGATAGCTTTATTTGCTGATTCTTTCCTTTGCTACACAACTTCGGGGGGCGTCATTAGAGGAAATTTGGGGTCTAAAATGGGCCTTATAAGAAAACATGCCAACAATAAATTTTGCGATTTGGAATTCAGGAACCAATAGAATTTCAATAAAATGAGTCAACAATAATGGTTGAATTGACATATTTGTCATAAAAGAAAACTAATTTTTTTGTTTGTATTTTCGACATATCTCACTGTGTTTTTACTCAAATTCCAAGTGGGAGAGATTGTTGGATGTAGAATTTAATTCCACATCCAACGATTTCCCACAATGCATACTTTTGACACACCTCGCTACCCCAAAAATAAGAAATACCTAAAAAAACTTGATGATGACATCATCGTCACGTTTTTTCAGGTATTTCTTATTTTTGGGATAGCGGGGTTTGTCAAAAGTATGCAGTGTAGGTACTCATTGGATGAAGAATTAAATTCCACATCCAATGAGCTCTTCCGCTTGGAGTTTGAGTAAAACCACAGGGAGATATGTCAAAAATACAAACAAAAAAGTAGTTTTTTTATTCTTCCTCCAAAATTAATAACTATTATTTAATTATTTTAACTATTATTTTATTATTTTCCCTAGGAGGCGCATTTTAGACCTCAAATTTCCTCTAATGTGCTCATCTGCTGGCTGGTTTTCATTTCCTGAACTTGTTTCTTTAGGTTTGCGGCCAGTTTTGATAACCCCTTCAGTTGCTCGATAGGTCCGGTCTCACCTTCTTCTTTCTGATATGACAGTTGTGCAACTGCATCCTTTATGGCTTCTTCCAGTGAATCCTACCTTTGCACTTATGCTTCAAGGTCTTCCTGCTGGCACTTGGTAAGTTGTTTGCACGCATTTGCTTTCCTGGTTTCCTTGGCTTTCTGATATGCAACCGCATTTTCTTAGATTCTTATCTCTATAGCTGCGACATGTTGAATGGAATATATTTGCAGCAACATCAGCTTAGAGAAATCCAAAGTTAATGTGTCCAAGCTATGGACACTTGCCTCTTTTGCTTCATCTTCTGTAGAAAATTCCTGCACGAGAATTTCTATTCTCAAGGGTGGGAGTAGCACTGGCGTCACCAAAGTTTCTTCTGGGTCAACACCGTAGGTTTCTCCTGCACGTTGTCACACACTTTCATGACGACATTATCCAACTAGTTAACTTATGCAATGATTAAAGCTTTCCAATTAGTTTGCTTGCATGTGATATTACCCAAAATATTCTCATCTACTTCAGTGACTGCCTCTCTAAGAAGAGTCAAAGCCTCTTCTTCTATGTGCATGACTTGGTGTCAGTTACCCTTTTTCTTCTTCCATTGTGGGATTCCCAAGGCTTATTCATCTTCCTCCATGGGCTCTTTTCCCTTCCTCTTCCTGGTTCTTCCGATGTGTACCTCCTCATCATTAGGGTCGTCTTCCTTGCTAACATTGGGTGGGTCTTTCTATTCTTCTTTTTCTTCTAGAGAGTCATCCCGATGCTCCTGGGTGCTGGTATAGGTGTGGTCCTGGGTCGGGTTCTCTTGTGGACCCCCCTGTGATGCCTATTGCTCTGCAAAAACCTCCTCACGCTGGCTAAGGAATTATTTAGGCTAGTCTTTGATTTCCCTCTCGATATATGCATTTTTTATGATGAAGAAGGTTGAGAGTTTCTGCTTATTGGGGTCATTGCATGGGTGCAAGATGATATTGTGTGGCCCTGGGTGGAATTTAATCAACAGATAATTGACCATCGTCATAGGGAATAGTCTGCACAGCTGGTGCACGATCTTTCTAAGTATTTCTCCTTGGAGAAAGAATTCAACCTTTGTATCATCCTTATGCTTACTATATTTGTTGTCGCAAAGGTTCTGTAATGGCGTGCCAAGGATATCCACTGGGATGTCCATGGGTTGATATTAACAGGGATGATTTTAAGGAACCATACTTTTTTAAAAGTGTATAAATGTTTGTGAATATTACCAATTATTAAAACGCCAACTATAAAATGATTGGAAATATTTTTCAGAAAATAAATTTTTTTTCCATGGATTTTATTTCGTTTATATAATAATTTGGCGATTTTTAGGGTGAAAAAAATTTACCCCATTAAAACTGGGTGAAACAGGGCTTCAAAAAATGCAAAATGGTGAATTCTTTTTGGGAGAAAAACATGGAAAAATAGCCCACTGGGCTAAAATTCGCCCCTAAAATTATCCCTAATTGATAATCTAGTGGTAGAGTACACGCTGTGAATGAGATCAAAATTAGAATCCATAAGAAGTGGAACTTCACCATGGTATTTTCCTGTGCATCAATCATGTCATCCATCAGTTCGTTCAGAAGGAATAGGGACCAGTTAATGTGCACTCCTTGCGCACACTGCTCTACTAGCTCTACTATTGTGGCAGTGTATTCAGTAGGTCACATATTGCATAGAACCTTACTACACAAGTTGTTGCTGCAACCCTTATAGCAGTCTCATCGATAGAGATAATTAGGTATCCCTTTTCATCATGGACAAGTTGGTACTTTCCCTTCATTTTTGTTTTTGTTTATTTTTTCCCTATCCTTGTGGAGGTATGGGGCCAGGTCGACTCCTTTCCATGGGAGACCTGTGATGGTCGAGACCAGGTTGACCATTACCTCATATGCCTTGTCCAGCTAGAGGTAGCCTCCATGGAAGTAGACCAGAAGCTGCTTGACATACATCCCGACTGGGTTAGTGAGGAAAAAATGTGGCATAAGGAGTAGGTTTAAGATACCTAACTAATCCAATTCGTGTTCCCATTCCCTTGCAAAAACTAATTTTGCATTCGGTGGTTCACTGGGAACGATGACCGTGAACCGATTTATGGCAATCTCCTCTTGTTTCCTGGTGTTGTAGTCTTCAAACTTCAAGTCCTGAATTTTGAGAGTGATTGTATTTGGGCACCACAGGATGCCTTCTGGAATTGTGGGCTCTTTCAAGAGTTCCTACGCATCCACTATCATTTTTGCGGCACCTAGTACCCTAGGTATCACATATGGAGGCAACAAGTTCTTTTCTTCATCAGTGAGCTCTATGTCTATTGGTTGTGGTGGTGGTAGAACTAGGTCAACTCTGTGGGCCTTGGGTATCTTCGCTACGGTGCTAGAGGAAGTGGGGAGGTCTACACTCGATGGATCTCTAGCCACAAAAAATTGTGCTCCAGCCAATTGAACTGGTGTCCAGGTTGTAGTTACCTGCATCAGCTGGACTCCTACCGATGGCGGGCATTGTGGCCTTTGTGCTGGATTCTATGATGCCTTCGGCTTAGCATGTGTCTTCTTCATCTTTTTCATGGACTGACTGGGTTCGGGGACATAAGGCATCTGTTGATCCCAGATTTGTTATCATTTTTTACAGTTAAATTACTCATTTCAACATATGTTTTGTTATCTTTTTGCATATTTTATGTCACGCATATCACTATTCATCCCCAGGTATGAATATATTTAAGGTTTATGAAAAATCCTTTTATTATTATCATTTTATGTTTTTATTGATTAAAATTTACAATGTTTGAAGTGCATTTGATATATTAATTTGCAAGTTATATAGTCTTTTGGAAATATTAACAAATAGACACACATTCAGCCAAATATGCGTGTAGCATGTCCAACTTACCATCCATCTTGCTGACTAGACTGCACGATATTCGTTGGTAGGTTTCTAGGCATTAAAATGTTAGCATGGGATTGATTTTGCAGATCTTATCACACCAAAAAATGGACAATGCATTCAACTAGATATGTGTAGATCATCTCCATCTCACTGTTCAGCTAACTGTCCAAATCACTAACCAGACTGCGTGTTATTGATAACAGATTTCAAGCATTTAGATGTTGAAACTATTTATTGTCCATGTGTTTGGGTGAAAGCACATTCCTCAGTCTAGAAGGATCTCCTGCAGCCTCCTTCATTTGACACCACACCACCAGTCCACGTGTTTGAATGATGGAATGATTCTCATTCTAGAATACTCGCCTCCATGTGCTCTCTTCTGTCGAACACCACTCCACCAGCCGCACTATAAAAGGAGTTGTATGCCACATCACCCACGTTGAAGAAGTCCACTTGCATTGAAGAAGGAATAGTGTTGTGCATTGGCATTTGATCAGTCAATTGCAGTAATGGTTGAATAAATTTAAAGAGAATTCAACCACTAAAGGATCGACTTGCTCATCCTTGTAAACATTGTATATAAATGCCTCCATGTGTAGAGCTAAAGAGTTGATCATTTTTAGTTAAACACTCAGTTTTTTAGAGGAGCGCTGTAACTTTGTTCCTTATTTTTAATATAAGTTTGACATTTTGCTGAGTATGATTGCGTTCAAGTAAGTGTTAGCTAGGAATCACCCCTGATTGCTGAGAGGGCCCCTCACCAACCAGAGGTTTCTTTTCTTCCAGTTTCATTACCTTTCTTATTTTGTAGTTAGTTTAATTTCTAGTTTGTTTATGTTATTGAACTACTATAAATGTTTATTTCATTTATTTCCTGTAATGCACTTTTTTTATGAAGTTAAATAGTTACTTGCGTGCATAGTTTGCTTTCAATTTTCTTTCAGCCATTTTATTCCTAGCTTTATTGTTCAGTTTATTTGCAAGTAGATAGAATAGGTTTATTTTGTTAGAATATATTCAATGTCGTTTATTTCCTTTCTGTTATAAATTCATTCAAGTTAAAGTTCAATATTGTTTCTTAATACGCAATGATTCCCTTTTATGAATTAATTTAAGATTATTTCATTGTCAACTTTGATTAATAAGTAGGTTTATTTACTTCCTTTCTGCATTATATGTACATATGCACAAATTTAACTAAAGATAAGATCATTTAGGTTATTTTATGTTACCTTAATTGTGTAGACTGTCATTCGAACAACCTGTTTAAACTGTCATCTAGACACCCCTTTTAGACCTGCAGTTATGTCTGTCATTCAACTCGTCATTTTGTTTTTAGTGTTTTATTGTATTTTGAAATTGTTTTAAGTTTTGTTTCTTTAGTATTTGAAGTATGATTTGATTGTGGTAGTTGGATGATAGTTCTATTTAACGTTAAAGTTAAAATTAGGTTGTTTTAGATTATTTATTAAAGTTTTATCCTTATCTCTACCTCTTTTCACCTTGAGCATGTTTTGAGCTATGTTATGTTTTGTTTCTTAAGATTATTTCTGATTCCTTTTTACTGTTTTATTCTTTTGTGCTCATGCCTTTGGATTGATTTATCCGTTTGCATGTAAAAACTTAGTATTAAATGTGTTAATCTAAGGAAAATATACTAGTACATTTTAGGTTGTTCATTTTTCATTGTGTGATTACTGAAAGAGACTTGTAGGACAGAATTCAAAGATATTCCTATTAATTTTTCTACTTGTTCTCTTTTTTTAGTTTTATACTTGCTTATAAGTTAGGTCTTCCTTGCATCCTAGTTTATCATTTGAAAAGTTATTTGTTGATAGTATCCTTTTCAATCTAAAGTTATTTGCTTATATAAAATAGATTATCGGTCATTTGGTTTGGTATTTTGTTCTGGTTCAATTACTTTAATAGTTGAATTCTTAGGAGTTTGACTTGGTTTTTCATTCTAAAAGATCTTTCGATCTTTTGTTTGTTAAAATATTTCCACAACACCATAGGAATCCCTCTACCTTCGCATATATTTTTTGTCAAATCTAATCCTACCAACCCTGAACGATAATTAAATATTAGGTGAATTAATCTAAACGTTAGAACAACCAACATTTTGGCAGGATTGTTGGGGATTTGTTCTGTAAGGTAGAATAGATAGAATTCTTTATGAAGCTTAGTAATAGGGCGGTGGCGGGGGAGTGGTAAGACGAGAGGTAAGAGCTTACGCATCTGTTATAACATGCACCCCCAAATCCAACAATAGTATAGGATAGGTTTTTCTTTAGTTTAAAGTTTTTCCTGAGTAGACTTAGAGATCCTCAGGGTAGATTTTTTAAGATATGAAAACTTATGGAAATTCCTACTAACTTTTACAGGGGACGTAATACCCCAACTACTAACTCGGAAGAAAGGTATCGAAAGATTCCTATAGGAAGTAGTTATACCCTGAAACCTAAGGAGACTCTCTCAGGAGATCTTACCAGGGAAGCCATAGAAGGAGAAGGAACCTTGGCGACCTCAATTTTGAGGAAGTTCAAGAGGATCGGCCACTAGGAACCTCTAACCCTCCACTAGTCTTAAATCCAAATAATACAACTTTTTCACTAGTAGGGGATCCAAATTTCATTGAATTTGTTGATCCTGCCCAGGTAAAATATCTGTTTGGAAACTTCATAGATCCATTTATCTCACAAATTGAAACATCCACGATAGAACCTACTATCCCTCTAGGATTCAATAAAAACACGATTGATCATAGGAATATCTCTCCTGAAAAAGAACATTGGGACACCCCATTATCATCTCGAAAGGATCCTTCTAGGTATATTTACGTTAAAAACACAACCTATATGGACATATGGGGAGAGAATGAAGATCATGATGAAGTTAGAAATGACGAAGGAGAAGGGGAAAATTGAACTGAGGCTACCTTCGGGTTTCCTATTTTTGACATTATGCAGGATGTAACTATGAAACACATCCCTCCTTCCTCCTTACCTACTTTCTATGGAAAAATTAATGAGGACCTAGATACATTCCTGTTCTAGTTCGATATCCTTTGTAGGAGCTATAATTATCTACAAGATGCTCACAAACTAAAACTCTTTCCTGCTACAATAAAATATTCATCCTTGAGAAGGTTCATGGGATTAGGTGAATCCACTATCAGGACTTGGGATGATATGAGAACCTCATTCTTCCAAAAATATCAAGAGTATTGCAAACCTAAGGACTCTCATGATATATTCAAGATACAACAACTTGAAGATGAGATCCTATAGGATTATCTTGAAAGGGTCATTTAAACATTACGTAAATCAAAATATAGTGACCTTCAAGAAGATGTAGTACGTACACTTTTCCTTAAAGGGATCTCCGAGGAATTGTTAGAAAGTATTAATCTAACAGAATTTGGTGATATTTCTCATAAAACCTTTGCACAAATCGATGATATGTGTAAAAATTATTCTAGAAGTAGGGGGGAAGTTGGAAAAAAATTTCGAGAGCCTTATAGTATAAATGTAAGAGGAAACATTCCTAGTTTAGGTGGAGTTACAAGGGTAGAGTTAGGAAATCTATTGGATAATTTCAAGACTGATATCTTAGGATCAATGGGTTCTCAACTAGATTCTTTACAATCCAAGGAAAGGAAGGATGAAGAACAAGCAACAATGAGCATTTTTTGTCCAAGATGTAGGACCAAACATCCCGGAAGGGAATGTCCATTAAACAACATCTCTGTATTTCACATTTGTATAGAATAGCATCCAACAGATAACTACCCATCCTTGCTTGGGTTGCAAGGCATCTATAAGAGTGTGGATGTAGCTAAAACATCTAGGAGGCCTCCTTGGTAACCTATATATATTGGAGAAACCCACCAACAAAGCTTCATCGAGAGGCATTCCCACTCTGTCGATGCCCTACAACGCAATCTTCTTGAGCACCAGACCAAATAGGTTTTACCCTTCCCAGCAACATGTGCGAAGCAGACGAGGGTCTCACTCGAGTCGTTCAAGGGAAAGTTGTTAGAACGGAGTTTCGAAGAATGGGGGAGGAGGATATGGGGATCTGACGGAGGGGCATCATAAATTTTGGGATCATCATACAGTATCAAAATACCGTAGTGTTATTCATGTAACATCATAGCACATCAAACAGTTACATAAACATAGATTGCATCAACATAAAAGCAACAGATCGCATCGATATAGCCGTAAGAGATTGAATAGCATCTATATTACGTCATTGTAACAAAACATAGTTGCCACATCATAGCAGATCTATAGCAATAGATAAGAATTGAGCCATAATCATCACATCATATTAATCTTGCAGAAATGTACCACATTACACAATTCTTCTCCAAAACCAGAGACTGCATACATCAGGAAGAAACCATGATAAAATCACAGTTAAGATAGAATATTCTCCATAAAATAGATCACACCAGATATTATCCCATACAATTATGCATACAATCACATACAATCATTCACAGCTACATCACATATCTCCCTCCTCAATTGCCCCAAAATAGATCTATAAATAGGCTTATGCATTTACATCAAGGGTCCACTCCTAACTGACTTCTAACCACTACTGACCTATTGCAACAAAACTTGGTCAAAATATACATAAATATTCAAAAAGTGGTTATTTTCCCGCTTATCATGTTGATATTCCCTTGCATGGTACTGCGTGAGATTACGCAACTGCCATGATTATACACAACTCACTAGCCCCAAACCCCTTTTCAATAGGCCCCCAACATAGTTTTGTGGCTCGCCCTCAAGCCACGTCAAGTCGACAGGGTGTGTGCTCAAGTATTGTCCTTAAAATATTCAAATTGTTGCTCAATTTCATGAACATGTAGTTGGAATTTACTGGTGATACTCTGAAAATTACTCAAAGTTTTCTAGATGGGGTGTTCCTCACTAACCTTGTTATTGACCATTTGTCAATTTTCTAGAACAGACTAAAGCATGGCAACGACCTTAACATCCAACTGGCCACCGATTTCTTGGAATTCATCAAGCTACTCTCGATGCTTTCGATAGCATTCTTGTGCATAGGAAGCTCACTGATGTATAGCCTTCAGTTCTATGGCCCAGGTGATTTGCAACATCAGTGGCATTTCCTTCAGTGATGTATTTAGGTTTTTTCGCTAGCCCTCTGCCTCTTGCACCTGCGTAGTTAGTTGATCAAGATGCTCATCCTGAACAATACTTTGCCAAAACTATGTGGTTGTCTCCATAATAGTTTTATCCTCTTTCTCCATGGTGTTGAACTGAGTGGAAATTTCTTCAATGGAGATCTTGCGCTCTGCAACCTACTCCAATGAGGTTGTGGGTTGTACCTGGGCCTGGTGCAGCAAGTTATTGTCCTAAAGCTGATCCATATTTTTCCCCAATCGCTTGGACTTTTCTACTAGGGTGAGCTCTGTGGTGTCACAAAAAATGTTTGGGTAGGCATCAAAAATAGCCTGCTCAACAATCAGGCGGTCTTGCACCTTCTTGAGGTTGGTAATATCTTCAGCATCCTTCTACTGCAACTCATCCTGTGTCGCCTTCAACTGGTTGATTTCTTGTAACTTCTCCTCTTCCAACTGCATGTGGACCTGGTACAACTCCTCTGCTTCCTTTTGTAGCTTCGTAGTGGTATTCTGGGACTCGACATAGCCCTCAGCAAAATATTTGTGTCATGCCACCAACTCTAGTGCGACGCCATGCTACAACTCAAACAATGTTGTAGCGGATAGTTTGTTCATATCCAAATTCATGGCCTATATTGGGTGCAACTGCTAGTGAACTTCTTCATTTCCAGTGTCGAACGCTGTTGGGGGAACTTACACGTTCCTATCTCAAGGCTTAGTGCTGATCAACAGGTTGTCCTGCAACAGAGGTCTTGCCAATGGTTGCTTAGAAATGATATAAAAAAGGGACTCTAATCTATTTCTTACTAAACCAAATTCTTCATGTTTGGATTCATGGATCGCCATAGTTGTAGCCATATATGAATCTATGATGTCTTTTATAAGCTGTTGCAGCTAGCATTCCATCCCTGATTTGATGCTACTTCCTACCTCATACCCCTGATGCCATTTGGTGCAAGTATCCTCCCGTATACATTGTGCTACATCTTTAGGATTTGTCGATGACTCATTTTCGGAGTCATGGGTGCTCAATTATGTTAGGGTAGGGTCTTTAGGGACCTCTAGGGGTATCTCCTTATCTGACTACTCTTGACTCACCGGGACACACCAATCCCCCGACCAATATTGCACAATAGCATCCAAATATTCTTTGGTGACTTTATAACGCAACGATAGCCACTGCCAATCAGGGTCTCGTATGGCCTGAATATGAATGGAGCGGGGTCCAATAGAAAACCAAAGGATTCACTGATAATTGGCTGTGGTGTAGGGATAAAATCTAGGAATAGAAATAGCAACATCTTGCAGCGCTTCCCAATAGATCAAGAATTGAATGGCATAGTCCATTTGGTGACTGGGCTCTTCAACCCACCATAGGTTCTGATAGTGGGAACCATGGAAAACCTTGACTGCCTCAACTGCCATTGGTTGGTAGTCTTCAAGTTTCATCCAATCAACAATAGCAATAAGAATCAAAATCCAACTATAAGAAAAGGGCCTCCTGGTTTGAGCAACAAGCACATATTCAAGCAACTGATTCAATAGAAATAAAGACCAATTCATCTATACCTGCTCAACACATTTCTGGGCATAGGTGATAACACTCGAATTGCATTGGACTGGTCGATTGCCACGTACAACCTTGCTGGCCAGAATTCATGCACCAATGTGCACCATCTATGATTTAATACTCTCAATGCAATAAGAATGAACATCTCCTTGTAAACTGAAGCACTCCTTCAGCTGCTTCGCAAGTTTCTTATTTGTATCTCTTCCACGAATATACTATGTCGGGTCCTCCCCAGCCTTTGGCAAACCAGTAATGCTTGCAATAAAGTCAATAGTGATAGGGAGCAACGTATTTAGCCAAAGCATCCCTCCATGGAAGCATGCCAACAGTTTCTTCACACATGCATGTGCTTCATTCAAGTGGTCGAAATGGGGCATATTGATGAGCCCCAACAACCCAGACTTGGCTAAGCCACTGGCCCATGGTTTCAGAATTCTCTGAATGGAACCACCATGCATTGTATGGATGGATTCATATGGATCGTCTCAGACATATTTCAGTAAGAGTAGGCCATGATCATCAAACTTGAGCCTGATCAATGCAGGGATGATATCGAGTGAGCATGTCATCCCTTTTGGTAGTGTTGGCAACTTGGGCGGGTACTTCTGGTTCTTCGATGGCTGTCGTGGCTTAGATCCTGGATGCATAGGAGCAACGTAGCCCAGAATATCATGCACTGATACACCCTAAGGTGCCATGAACTCAATAGCTCCTGGGCTCGATGACCCAGTCTGTGTAGTGTCTTCTCCCCACATCTTTGAAGACATGCGAGTTTGCCTCTTCTCTAGTGGCATAGGAATAGGTCTCTAAGTCTTCCTATTCCACTTAGGAATGGATGAGGACCCTACTGGAATACTCATTATCTCTTCTTAATAGCCATGGGTTGAACAGGGGACTTGTACTCACTCGAAATTTCAATAGCGTCAAGGCCGCTCAGCATCCCTTAGCCCTCAAAACCTAAAAATACACTCAACAGCTCGAACTACAGTGCACTCGACACTCTGCATAAAATTCACCTTCTACTTCAGCTCTTGCAACTGAATAATTCCATCCAATGTGTCCCGTGTGGTGTTTTATAGCCACTTCCAATACAAATCCATCATTACCAAATATAACTTCACCATTATTACTAAATCATGTATTAATAACACCAAATATGCTGACGATCTTATGCTTCTAACAGTCGGATCACCCATGAATGCAAATCACTTGAACAAATGTCACCAACCAACTAGTTTAACTACCTACATTTATTACATGATTTGACCACCCCACATCCCTGCAACTCTCAAAACAGGTCAAACAATTACCGCTAACAATTTTAACCTTACACATCCTCTCCCTCAGGGCTCACCTTGCACTTCTGAACTAAAACCTACATTTTGTTTCAACACCTCAAGTGGTGCACATCGTTGACCCTATTCTGTAGGGCTTCAACGAACTCCTATTGATCAACTTCGGCAACATTGTGCCATCTAATTGTTGTAACTGAACCACACCACCATATGTAATGGACTAAACAAGATAGGGACCTAACCAGTGCATTTGTAACTTACTTGGATGCTTGATTAACTTACTGTTGTATAACAGCACCAAATATCCTATCCCAAATTTTTTATGCTTAATATGGTGATCATGCCATGTCTTATGTCGATCCTTTGCAACCTATTGCTGGAAGCCTGTAGTGAAACGATCTTCTTCAAGCTGACTCAATTGCACAACATGTTCTTCTAATGTTGCTGCATCACCCATGCCCATCACTACGGCAATGCGCAAGCTGGGAACGATATACTCCGTAGGCATGACTACCTCTTGCCCATAAACCAACTTAAATTGTGTCTGACCTATTAGCCATTTGCAAGTAGTGCAATAGACCCATAGAACTGTAGGAAATTTTAAATCCTAGTAATCGTGGTTATTGTTACATACCTTGGTCAGCGTTGTCTCCAAAATTTTATTGAAGGCCTCAATAGTGCAATTTTCCTATAGGTGGTATGGTATAATCCTCTTATGTTGTATCCAGAGCTCCTCAGTCAACGCTTTTATCGTCCAATTGACAAAATGAATACCCTGGTCACTCATCAAGATTATAGGAAGCCCAAATAATTTCACAATGTTCTAAAAAATAAACCGGGTTGTCGTCGCAATAGTACAGTCAACGACTGGTGCAGCCTCTTCCCATCGAGTCAGGTAGTCATTTGTAGTAATAATATAATGGGCGCTAGTGTGCTTACCTGGCAGATTTATAGGACCCACAAAATCAACAACCCATTTATCAAATGGTTCCAGAGTCACTTGCGGCACTAGTGGCATCTCATCCCTCCATGATGGTTTACCAACCTGTTGGAAGACATCACATCTCCTTTCATAGTCTGTGGCATCATTATGCAACCTAGGCCACCATAGCCCACCATGCAAAACTTTTCGTGTAGTAGCGTGGCCTCCATAGTGACCTCCCACAATTCCTACATGTGCTTCTTCTAGAATGGGACCCTACTCATGGGGTAAGATGCACCGTCACAAAATTTCATCCACTCCAAGTTTATATAACTGTCCAACAATTAGTTGAAAATTAGAGGATTTTACGACCAACTTCTTCTTTTGGCTAATTGACATATCTGCTGGGGTGACGCCAGTAGACAAAAATTGAATAATTGGTGCATAGTGATGATCTGCGACTTCAACCCAGAACAATTGCACATCTCGCAAGCCATCATCAATATTGGTTGGTTCTTCACCATTCACAACACATGACAGATGATTCGAGACAGCATTCAACCATCCCAGCTTTACCAGTATTTCAAAATCAAACTCTTGGAACAAAAGAAACCACCTACAGATTCTCCCCTCCAACACATGCTTATTGACTAGGTATTGTAAAGAAGAATGATTAGTGAACATCTTGAAATGTTTTCCCAACAAATAGTGCCTGAAATTTTGTAGAGCATAAACCATCGCCAGGCCTTCCCTTTCGGTTGTGGTATAATTTCGTTTAGAAAATGATAACTTTCCAATGGCATACGCAATTGGATGATCCAAGTCACCTTCTCCTGGATACCTAAGAACAAACCCCAGTGGAGTAGAAGAAGAATCCACATGCACATGGAATTCTTTATTCCAATCAGGGAAAACCAGTATTGGTGCATAGGCCATCTTGGCCTTTAGGGTGTCGAATCTTTCTTGACATTCTAGAGTCCATTCAAATGTGGCGTCTTTCTTTAACAAATTTTCCATCAGTGTGGTAATCACAGCGTATCCTCTGATAAAATTGTGATAGTATCTCGTATGTCCCACTGTTTCTTAGAGCATATTTACATTCATCGGCAGTGGTAAACTGAGGATCAGTGCAATCTTCGCCGGATCTACCAACAGACCTTCTTTGCATATGATGTGCCCAAGTAGCATGCCAAAGGGTGCACATAAAATACATTTTTTTGAATTCAATGCAATCTGATGCTGTCTACACCATTCCAACATCAATCACAAATTGTCCAGATGGTATTTAACCAAGCCATAGACGGTCCAGTCATCCATATATACCTACAAGAATTTTTGAATAAAATATTTAAATACATCGACAACTACATGGGAGAATACAGTAGGTGCATTATTCAGCCCAAATGGCATGACGGTATATTGGAAACAACCCCACTCGGTGACAAATGTAGTCTTATGTCGATCCTCCTTCGCAATCCAGATCTAGTAGTATCCTAAAAAGCCATCTGTGAAGGAATATACCTCGTGGCCGCCTACACCTTCTAGGACTTCATTTATAAAAGGGGATGGAAAGGATCATGCACACACGCATCATTCAACTTTCTCAGATTGACACAAATGCAGATTTCTCCAGTCTTCTTATCCTGGATCACCATCGGGCTTATCCACTCTGATTCCTATAGGTTTAATGATCCTAGTGTCGAGCATCCTATCGATCTCAGCTTTAACGTGATCCTTGTATCGTAAGTTCTGTCTATATGGCCTTTGGCATACTTGTTTTGTGTCTGGCTTGAGTGGAATCTTCATTTCCCCCAAGTCACCAAGTATCCCCTTAATTTATGAAAATCATGTTTGGAAAATGTCCTAGAATTCGTGCAGTAGATCTGTGACTTTGGCCATTGTCTCTTCGCCCCAATAGTCTCTGAAATTAGCAAATTTTGGATTTTCTGCCGACCCAATGTTAACTTGCTAGATCCTTAGTGCATGGTTCATCGAGTCCGTTGGTATGTGGAGAGTTGCGACACCACGGCTTCCTTCGAACTCTAGAATGTTAACATTCCATAGATTTTCATCATCTTCAGGTTTCCCAGACAAGTTGTAGCATGTCATCATGGATTGGATGGAGCAATTTTCATGAGGATCAACGGGGTATTCCATAGGTATGACCTTATTACTACGTCACAGATAATGTGTAAAGTGTTACATAGCTCAGAGTTGGCATCCTGGAAGCTAAATGTTTGCATAAAGAAAACTGACAACTCCTCCCAATTGGTAATGGTTCTGCACAATTCTGCTGCCACATACCAGGATCTTGGCATCTCTTCTAGAGTATGAACAAAAGCATGAACCCCTCATCTCTAGGTATTGATTTCCATAACATATGACACTTGATTAAATGACTCATGGGGTCATTTTTTCCATCGTATCTCCCAGCATCATAGACCTCCATGTCTCCAAAGTGGACCATAATCAACCTGCGACACTACTCCCAGTCATGGATCGTCTGTTTGTGTGTCTCCCACCATCAAGATAGAGTAGCCTTCAGTGCTACATCAAGATCCAATATTCTTTGTGGTTCAAGCACCTTCTATTCAAAGTATTGAAAGAACTCCGATAGTCCTGGCAGTCCTTCATAAATGGGAAACTCAACAATCTCACTTGCAACATGTGAGAGAGACTGTGTAATCAACCTGCACTTTTTGAATGATACCTCATGTAGTCGACTCTACCAGTTTTCTATAGCATCATCAGAGTTAGAGGATGCAGAACTTTCCCTGTACCATCCAAGTTCACCATTCATAGTAGGGTGGATATAGTCCTCAAAGATGTTATAAGCATGATCCCAACTTCTCTTGACTTCATCCTTTACGGCTTCTATATATTCTTGTCCTTCCTAAGGGTCCACAGGAGCAATGACCCTAACATCCTAGTTTTTAAATGTCATAACACATTTTTTGAAGTTGATAATGGCCATACTATAATTAGCCCATCCGATTCCTAGCAGCACACGATAGAAACCACCATCTCCTACAACTTCTATCACTTCAAAGTCAGCACGTGTTTTCATACCTTCAATGTCAACAACCAAGTTTGAAACATGACCAATGGGATGAACCTTCCCCTGGTTTGCTAAACGTAGTTGTACTGATGACCATCCCAATGTTGGTTTTCCCATTAATTGCGAGGTTTGCTTTGTCAGTATGTTTACATCTGATCCAAGGTCCAAACTGACCTATTTAACCTCATAATCTCCAATCTAGACATCCATCCTCATCTCCTTGTCGGTCTTTATTTTTTGCAGGGAATTCATTGTAGAATCCTTTACTGTCTTATCTGGGAGGTGCAATAATGTCTTAGGCTCGACAAGGGCATGTAAGTCCCTTATTTGTGATAAACAACTTTCAAAGAACTTGCGTAGGGTACCATGCTGCCACGAAGGTCACATTTTTATAGATGGATTGAAAACAAATGGCATATAAACAATTGGTAACTTACCTCGATTTCTCCTGATTTCGTTCTTTGCGTCAAAGAAGTTATGTTTCTCTGTCGCAATATCAAATGTGACCTTCATACTAGCGAGCTGAACTTGTATATGTGGTCCATCATCTTGTTATATTTTTAACATTAAGCTAGCATTATCAGGATCTTTAACTGAGAGAATAACAAGCACAACAATCAAACACAAGAAACAATGAACACAACGTTTTTCCTTGGTGAACCATAAATGGAGAAAACCCTGCAACTTCATCAGAGATAGAATCAGCACCAAAAGTAAAACCCCAAAATAGTAAGATGATATCCCAACAGCAGCGACCTCTTTCTTCATATCCCTAGTGTCTTCTTCTTGCTCATATATGCACTACAACTGATTGTGAGTGAGTGTGTGATAAATAGAGAGGCTAGCTCTCTATTTATACTAATTCCTGACTTGACTAAATCCAACTAGGGCCAAATTCACTAGGTGAGTCTAGTAACCCTAGTGCCCCAAAACTACGGGGACTTTAACCCTTAAACAATAGGAGGGTTACCCACAATGACTTGACATGACTTGTTTACATTATAGATCCTCCTGATCAGAACATCGGGGCATGACATGACTCAATTACATTGTAGACACATCTCAGAATAAACATTGGGGTACAAGACATAAGATACATTGGTGAATACATTCTGAAGTTACAATTACATCAACACTCCCTCTTAACTAGGAAGGTATTCTTTCGACACAGTTTTTAGCACTGGTCTTCTTCTCTGTATCGACTGGATCATATTGTCATATTGATCTTCAAGTTGTATTCATATTTAAGTCTTCTTCATCTTCAAGTCTTCTTCGTCTTCAAGTCATCATCCTCTTCAAGTCTTGTTCATCTTCAAGTCACATTCATCTTCAAGTCTTCTTCATCACGGGATCTAGATCATCATGACCACTGGATCGTCACTGTTGTATTATCACTGTATCATCATCAAATCTGGATCATCATCAAGTCTGGATCATCATCACATCCAGATCATCACTTGATCTGGATCATGATCAAGTTTGGATCATTGTCATCACCGATGCTGTTAACCCAAAAATCCCTCACTTAGCTCTCAATGGCCTACACCACCCAAGGGAACCATCTAACGACCCTCATATCACTCCATTAGACCCCCATACCCTCAAAATAGCCCAAGGATGAAGAAAGGGGCTTAAAATCCCCAAAACGGAGCCCAAAATACTCTCCTAGGAGTTAAAGCCCCCCAAAATGGGATAAAACCCTAAAAGGAGATAAATTTAGGGTGAAAGGGGATAAATCCATGATCAAGGGCTTAAAACCCTAAAACCCCTTGAAAAATCCTATAAGAGGAGGGTGGGGGGTCACTCTCAAAACACTTCTCCCTTGCATATTGTTATGTTTCCCATGGATGCCTTGAGACCTTTGCCTCTCAAGCCACCCACACTCCCTCTCCTCCATTTCCATTGATCCATTGCTCCCCCATCCAAGAGAGGTTCTTCCACAAGCTAGGGCATGGTGGCCCATTTCCACCAAAGAAGGTATAACTTGTCTTTCATGTTTTGTTTCTTTGCTTCTTAGTTTTCTTTGCTTTCTAACCAATGTTTCATTTGCAAGTTTATGTTTAACATTGTTTTCAGATTTTACTGTAGCTTAGGATTTGTTTACAGGAATTTGGAAGTGGAACCCTAACCCTTGTTTGTAGAGGGGTTCACCATTGCTTCTCTCTTCTTTCTGTTCATAGTTTAGTTTATTGTTCTTTACATTCTGTTTTTATTTTCTACATTTATCCACGAAGGAACCTACCCTTCTGTCCTATAGACAAAAGGGAGCCATTATTGCCCCTATAGAAAGGATAAATCCCTGCTACAGAACTGGCGACCATACCAGGTCGATCCCACAAGATCCCTGGTCCAAATTTTTAATTCCAAGTTTCTTAATTTTTTTCCCTAGTTTTCAAAAATTTCCTGTTAAATTCACTTTAAATCTAGTTTATTTTATGTTATCAGTACTGCCGAAGCCTCTGCTAGGAAAAACTGAGTTAATGTGGCCACAGTACAAGTTACTGTCATCCATATCTAACTCTAGACCACAAAAAAACCCAAATCTGGGGCAGGGCACTCTTATCGGGCCTGGAAGTGAGGTGAGGGTGCACTTAATGGCCAAATAGGAGCTTGCACTACCTCACTAAATCTATTGAATACCCAAAGAATCTGTTGCAACTACACTATTTTTCCCCAAATTTCTTAAATTTTGGACCCCTCCTCATAATTTAGAATTGTTTTAATCGTTGGACCCTTGAGCCTTTTTGGGCATGCTTTATTTTCGAATGACTTTGAAGATTGATTGTCAGCCTGTTTTAAAAGTGCCATGTTTGAATTTTGTGATGGGTCACAGATGTGAGTCTGTTTTGCTAGCCGAGGATAAATCAAATCTTTTGTTCTTTAAGGCCGCTGTTGTGGAAGTAGAGCGGGTTTAACCTTTGTTGATTCTTAAAGATTTTTGAGCACTTAATTTTTTATTGATCAGGCGTCTTACTATGTTAAATCGGCAGCTGATGGCCTTTTCTCATTCGCCGTTGCGGCTCCCAAATAGATTAGCCATCCGAAGTATGAATAGCTCCGAATGCCGATGCGTGTTGACCTTTTCATTGCATACCCATAGCATTTTCTTTTCTGCCGGTGCGGTTGGGAAAGTCATTTGGCTTCTGATGTAATGTCTTCCGACTTTCGATTGAGCTTTTCTCGCCCGCATTTCACGTGTTTTTAGTCCTTGTCTCTTCCACCATTGTGGCTCCCAAAGTAGTTAAGCCTCTGAAGTATAAAGCCTTCCAACTTCCAATTGAGAGTGTTCCCGCCCGCGAGTAGCGTATCCTTAACCTCTCCTTTTCCGTCGTTGTGACTAGGAAATCCTTTTCACGGCCAAAGTTCGATATCTTTTCGGCTTCTGATTCAGAACTTTCCCACTCGAGGCTTAGTCAAAACTCTTCCGTTTGTTAATTTTTTCAGATTAAGGGATGCACCTGGCCGTTTTCTTGTGGATTAGCCATTTCAGGTGGTTTAAGTTAACGTTTAAAATACCATTTCAATGAATGATGCACAGTAGTTGATTGTAGGTAGAACTCAAGGGACTGTTGAGGTGACCGCGTGGTGAAGGCATAGCTTGACAGTTTGTAAAAAATCAAATCGAAACTGGCAGGGTCGCAAGGGAGACAAGCGAAGGAAAAGACAAAAAATCAAAAGCAACAAAACGAAGATCTGAAAGGTCCAACAGTTACCTAGCCAATCATGAGCATGCGTAGAAAAGATAGAGGAATATGAAGCGTTGGGGAACTGAAAGGTCATATGTTTGGGGGGGGGGAATCCCAAGCGGTCTACCATTGTAGTTTAAATATTTCAAAGTAGAACTTAGAAGGGACTTTTTCCCTGGAAAAACTTGTACACCATTTTTTTGTAAGAGGAACTATTTCGTTTTACAATCAGAAACTGCAACTTTTTCCTGCTGGAGAAAGAGAAATGTGGAATGTATCAATGTGATTAAATGAACAATGTTGAAGGGGAACTATTTCGTTTTCATCTATGTTTCATTAATTGTGAGAATGTTTAACTTCCTGAACCTATGTTCTTGTTGAATGTTCTTCAGTATATTTTTGTGATGTTTTTCAGTGTGAGTAATAAATGTTGTTCATAAACAATTGGCTATCTGGTTGTTCAAATATCTGTAAGTGTTCATGCGTCTTGAAAGAAGTATCAACTATATGTAACTCTTCATAATGCATGTACGAAATATATTACTCACCAATGAATGATAATCCTACTCCCTAGAGATAGTTTAGGTAGTTAGTTTTAATTTCTTGTTGTATGTGATTTAGATGCTTGTGAATGCTAAGACGAGAGGTAAGAACCCGCACATCACGTTGTGACTACTCCTTTCATCTTATCGCCTTGCATGGTTAATTAGGCACTTGCATATCATACATTAATTCAAATAACACAAAAATACATGGTGGACCGGGCCGCAACCGATAAAGCCTTTTTTTTGTTACTTTGACCTACGATAGCCGGACCGCAAACCAAACGGATTCCCCATACCAAAGAGTCACGGGCTATTTGGGAATGTTGACTGGGGAGAATCCCTTACTATTGTTTCCTACAAATTTTTGGGCCTCAATAATTTTGGCGCGAGAAGGAAGGCCTCCAGTGCATGGCTAGCCGGGGAAACCCGTTTTCCCAAGATTATTCCACCGGTAACAATTCTAAAAGCAGTGGGCTTCATAATCCAATTTCGGAAGAAAGAGAAAATCTATATTCTGTTGACAATGAATTTGTTAATGATCTGAGAAGACACACCAGGGCATATGTAAAGAATATTGGAGGATTACCAATCATCCCTGAATTTCCCAGAAGAGAATACAAAAAGAAATATCGTCCTATAGTAGAAGTCTCAGTGCTGGTTGGAGACTGGGAAGAACTTGTAGAAACAACCTTACAAGAAGTTGTGCTACCTTTGAATCAAGAAGGCCCAGATACCCCTCACAGTTCTCCTGCTCATACTCCAGTTGGCTCACCTCCTCACTCTCCACCTAGACTAATGGCAGGAGTAAATGCTAATCCACCAGCTAACCCACTAAATCCACCACCTGCTTGGAGAGCCAGATCACCGTTAAACCTGACACCTCCATTACACGACCTACCTCGAGCCTTTGACAAGATGTTTCCCAAGTTGGACCCAAATGAGAAAATACTAGTAGATGATCACCTACAAAGTTTTTACTTGGAAATTGAAGGATTAGGGCCGGGGAGTATGAAGATGTAGTTTGCAGACTGTTCCCGCATACCCTTAAAGGAGCTGCAGCATCATGGTACTTTGGGTTGCCTGCTAATTCTATCCTTGATTGGGATACCTTCGAAAGAATTTTCAGAAGTAAGTATGCAACTCAGAAAACTCATGCAGCCCTCATGAAAGGGCTATGCGCCTTGAAGAAAGAAAGAAAGGAAAAGGTGCACAGTTTCACACAAAGGTTTGCAGCCTATCTCAATATTTTTTCTGAAATGGATAAACCTTAAGACAAAGTTTTGATTGAATATTATACTTCAGCTTTAGGCCCTGATTTGGCCATGTTTACCAAAGGTAGGGCCAAGCCTACTTTGACGAAAACCTATGAAGAGGTAGAAGTAGTGGAAGCTGAAAGAGAAAGTATTGAAGATTACCCAGAACAGTCAGGAGAGAAAGGTGCAGGAAGGAAAGCCTTATTGTTTACTAAGCCTAAGGAAGAGAAATCACCAAATTATGAAAATATGGCAAAAATGATGCAGAAGCTTTCCAATAAAATCATAGATTTGGAGAAAGAGAAGGAAACACAAAAATTTTATAAGCCATATTATAAGAAAAGAGACGATAGCAATCAGTCTCAACCTCCTCCTCACAATACTACATCTATGAATTTAACATAGGTAAGCATGGACAAATTTTGCACTTTCCACCAACCTCCACACTCTGAAAAGAATTGTCCTCAATGGATAAATTCGATGACGTTGGTCATGAATCAGCTGTTGGATTCTAGATTAATAGAAGATGGAGATGAAGAGAGAAAAGAGAATACTACGTCAACAAAGGAACCAGAAGAGGAAACCATGGTTTTTTGGCATTTTGTTTCGTTATTTGATGCTGAAGAAGAAAATAATCAGGGCTACAAGGACGTTATGGAAACGAACGTGGCAACAAGGAGCCAAGGGCTAATTAAAGAAAACAGTCTCATTCTACCAAAGATCAAAAGGCTGCAAAGAAATGTAAAGAAATTTCAAAATAAAGCCTTAGCTCATAAGATTCCAGAATTCACTATTACCAGCTAAGATCTGAAGCAGAATAATATGTTGGCTAGGCCAAAGGAAGGAAAGATGAATGATGATAAACCTCATCCCATTGAGCAGCCGATGGATTATGACATCGTGGAGTATTTAAAGAAGGTAAAAGCAAATGTTCCACTGTTCGAAATGTGTAAAGTGCCACATCAAAAAGAAAGACTATTAAAAGCACTTGAAGCATCAGATGAGAAGCTGCCCACTGACAATCAACCTCAGGAAGAAGAATAAATTGGAGAAACCAGCGTTGGAGGTAAGTCTAAAAGAAAACATCCACCTTTCCTCCTCACATTTCAAATTTTTAATCATAACGTGCACAATTGTCTGGTAGACTCAGGGGCGTCAGTTAATGTCATGCCAATATCAGTCTATAAAAAGATAAATGGGCATCCTAAGCCATCCACGTGGAGGGTTGTTTAGTTGGATAGGACAGATGTAAAGGTAATTGGTGAGATGGAAGACGTCCTAGTCCGTATGGCATCCAATGATAAAGTATTCCAAGTCATTAACATCGTGGTGGCTAATATACCAGATGCTTACGGTCTTGTCCTGAGAAGAGATTGGTCGGCCAAACTGAATGGCTATTTTTCCTTGGATTGGTCGCATCTGTGGCTACCATACAAAGGAATTCCAAACCAGATC
>LPNX010209182.1:471114-492526 GCA_001517045.1 Pseudotsuga menziesii | reverse complement strand
TGTTCCGGGAGCTTCCCTCCACTGTTTTCAGAAAAGGAGTACATTGGACAGCTCCATTTGAAGAGAACTATCTGTTCATCCAATCAGATCTAAAAAATTCCAATTTTTGAAAATTAGGGTTTCTGCGACAAACCCTAGATTAGCGAACTCCGGGACAAGGACGGACACCTCAAATCGGTAAGATCTAATCTTTTGCTATTTCCATTTGAGGTTCTCATTTCAATATGATATATCACATCAGCTTAGTTAAAAGCTTGCGGAAGTTGACAACTTCCAAACCTGGAAGTATATGATCTCTCTGAAGAAAATGGATTGGACACCTACATGAGTATGGAGGTTCCAGTTTCAGAGGGAGACGAGGTCAAAGAAGACATCATGCTCATGCTGCAGAGGATGATGAACCATCCAGAAAGAGATCCAGATATGAAAGTAAAGATTCTTCAAGTGAGGATGAATATGTTCTAATATCAGCTCTCATAGGTGACATTACTCATGGAAGTGATGATTGGATTATAGACAGTGGGGCTTCCAAACATATTATGGGATTCAAGGAATCCTTTGTAAGACTATCAGAACATGAATCACCTCACAAGGTGAAACTAGGAGATGACTACCAATGTCCAATAAAAGGTAGTGGGGAATCTTCATACAAGCTAGACTCTGGTAAGTCTCTAACAACGAAATAAGTATTGCTTGTTTCAACATTGATGTACAAAGAATGCAGATTGCATTCATAGATGGTCAAATCATCATGTGGCTAAAAGGAAAGACTATCAATGATGCGGTAGTGATTGGAGAACAAGAAGGAGGGTTGTACAAATTGAAGGGCCATCCAGATCAAGCCTTGATCCATGACATATTAGAGCCAAATGAGCTCTAGCATAGAAGGCTTGCACATGTGCATTACAGAACACTACCTATTGCAAGCAATGCTATTGAAGGTCTTCCTAAATTTCAAGCTATTTGAAGGGAAGAACAAATTCAGAATATGACCTAAAGAAACCAGTTGAAGAATGTGAAGATCCAGAATGCAGAGACCATGCAGTCATAAGAGTCTCTCAAATCAAAGAACAACTTGAAGCGGTAAAAGAAAAAGTGAAGAATGCGGAAGTGATGATGGCCACCTTGAATGGCCTCCCAGGATCATGGAATTCATTCATTCAAGGAATGCGTTCCAGAAGGAAGTGATTACATTTCAGTAGACTCTAGAAGAAGAAGCTCAAGAAGAGAAGTTGGGAGCAACTGAAGATCAAGCTCTCCCCATCCAAAGAAGATCCCTCAAGCAATGAGGAATATGAAGAAATCAACTCTTGAATAACCTCTTATCCACCTCAGCATTTGGATAAGAAACGATGTGACTATGAATGAAGAAGACGATGAAGCTGAAGGCTCAAGGATTCTACCCTTGAAACAAATAAAGATAAGTATTCAATTGTCATTTCATGATATTGTTTTGTTATGCATTTGTTTATATTCAGTTATTGTATTATGCATGATAGGATGTTTGCATTAATGACAGTATACTACTAATATGCATGCGATGGGTAAGTAGCTCATGGTGCTATACAACTCTCCATTGCTACTTATCTAGAATGAAACCTCTTTGCTGACATATTGGATTAGTGCACAATCTCAATGATGTCCTGGTAGAGATGGAAGGCATCTAGAAAGTTTCAGTGAGATATGGATGAATGTTGTATTGGCTAAAGTAGTTGCATGATCATATATTTATGCATAAGTATTTGGCAGTATGATTATTCCTTATGAAATGTTTATAACCATACAATTGCATTTGACTTGTAGGAAAGATCGCATACATAATTGCCTACAAGCAAAGAAGGATGAAGACTTGTTCCGAAGAACAAGTGACGATAGTTCAAAGACAAAGAATAATATGACAAGCTAATAGATGGGTGCAAGATGAACTTTTGAAGTTCAAGATAGAGGATCTTAGTATATAGTGATCCTAGATGGATACTACTTGTCACTCCAGTACAGAATGTTTCAGTGCATAGAGTACGGAAGACAGAGGGAGTATGATGCTCTGCTTCAGAGGGAGTGATTGCAGAAGATCCTGAGGTTCGACATGGTACGACAGGATGGGAAGATTACTGATGATTCTAGGCTTTACTGAGAGTAAAGTGGATTCCAACCTTTGATCCAAGGTTGAATGTGGAAGACCAGTGATGCTCCTGTTATGTGTCGATGCACTATTGTTCTAGGTATGGTGGTGTGGAAAAATACAGATGGAATCCTCCTTGGACAAGGGAAGTATGCAGTAGAGATCCTGAAGAGGTTCAGGATGATGGACTGCATGGCCTCACCTATGGCATTGAACCTGAAGCTATTGAGTGATGCTTCTTCAGAGACGGTTGATACTACGATGTATTGTCAAATGATTGGGTCCTTGATGTACCTGAGACTAGATATTTGCTTTGTTGTGAACACATTGAGACATGTTCACTTGATGATTACAAATCCTGCAGGGGTACAATTGATTATGGGCTCAAGTATGATGCGAATCAGAAGATTAACCTGGAGGGTTATGTTGATTTCGATTGGGCAGGCAGTGCCGTCGACAGGAAGAGTACTTTGGGATGTTGCTTCAGTGTGGGATCAGGTGTGATCTCTTGGTTTAGCAGGAAGCAATCCTGTGTGTCACTAAGTACAGCTGAAGCAGAGTATGTCACAGATTGTTCAGCAAGTTGTGAGGCAGTATGGCTGCGGAAGCTACTGTCTAAGATATTTGATCTCCAGTTAGATGCTACTTGTATACACTGTGACAACCAGAGTTGTGTGAAGTTGTCAGAGAATCGAGTGTTCCATGACAGGTCGAAGCATATCGAGATCAAATATCACTATATCAGGGATATGGTGCAGAGAGGAGCAGTGAAGCTCCTGTATGTTGCGACGGAGGAATAGATAGCTGATGTATTGACGAAGCCATTGGCTAGGATGAAGTTTGAGTACTTCAGAGAGAGACTTGGTGTTCTCCATATTGAGGCTTCCTCCCAGAGACAGTGATGAGATCCAGAGCCATTCTGACATGGTGAGAGGATTGGTTCCTTCCATGGTCAGATGTAAGGGCTGAGATATTCCGTCATGGTGAGAGGATTGGTTCCTTCCATGAATGATATGAGTACTGAGATCCATATCCATTCTGACGAGCAGGTCAGATGTAAGGGTTGTGCCATTCTGTTCATGGCTAAAGGATTTAGTTCCTTCCATGTCAGATGTAAGTGTAGAAATATCTCTTCTTTGTGGTTGAGAGTCTTCCATCCTTGGATGGGATTGTGCCATTTTGACGAGTAGGTCAGATGTAAGGGCAGAGCCATTCTGTTCATGGCTAAAGGATTTAGTTCCTTCCATGTCAGATGTAAGTGCAGAAATCTCTCTTCATTGTGGTTGAGAGTCTTCCATCCTTGGATGGGATTGTGCCATTCTGACGAGTAGGTCAGATGTAAGGACAGAGCCATTCTGTTCATGGCTAAAGGATTTAGTTCCTTCCATGTCAGATGTAAGTACGGAAATCTCTCTTCAGTGTGGTTGAGAGTCTTCCATCATTGGATGGGATTGAGCCATTCTGACGAGTAGGTTAGATGTAAGGGCTGAGACATTCTTGTCATGGCTAAAGGATTTAGTTCCTTCCATGTCAGATGTGAGTGCTGGCCATTATGTCGAGTAGGACATATGTAAGGGCTACCACCATTCTGACAAGCAGGTCAGATGTAAGGGCAGAGCCATTTTGTTCATGGCTAAAGGATTTAGTTCTTTCCATGTCAGATATAAGTGCTGGCCATTCTGTCGAGTAGGATAGATGTAAGGGCAACTGCCATTCTAGGAATGGAGGCACCTGGTTAGTTACCAGGAACACTCAGTCAGGTTGTGCAGATGAGCATGTAATCAGTCCTGGGAGATTTGCAGATGGTCTTTCGAGGTTTTGCCTATGGCATGTAATTCGGTGCCCTGGGACATCTGGCAAATGCTCTTTCGAGGTTTTGCTCTGGGATGGCATGTAATCAGCCCTGGGAGATCCTATAGGTTGGGATATGTGCCTGTAATCAGTCCTGGGATGCTCTTGCAAGGTTTTTCCATGACCACATGTAATCAGCCCTGGGAGATCCTATAGGTTGGGCTGTGTGCCCATAATCAGTCCTGGGATGCTCTTGCGAGGTTTTGTGGTGAGGTCACATGTAATCAGCCCTGGGAGATCCTATAGGTTGGGCTGTGTGCCCATAATCAGTCCTGGGATGCTCTTGCGAGGTTTTGTGGTGAGGTCACATGTAATCAGCCCTGGGAGATCCTATAGGTTTGGCTGTGTTCCCGTAATCAGTCCTGGGATGCTCTTTCGAGGTTTTGTGACGCACGTAATAAGTCCTGAGGATTCTCCAGTATGGCCAGTGATGATGAAGACCTGCAGGTGGTGGGCCTACAACCAGCATGAAAAAGGGTTGGCTCTGTAGAACTTCCTATGACGAGATAGTACACACATGATGATGACCAGTGGAGATCCAGATCGAGCTATGATCCAGATCCAGTTATGATGACTCCGAGAGATCCAGATCGAGTGATGATCCAGATCCAGCAGTGATGATCCAGATCGAGAGATGATCCAGATCCTGTCCAGAGTGATGATCCAGATTGAGTGATGATCTAGATCCTGTGATGATGTCCTATGATGATCCATATCGAGAGATGATCCAGATCCAGATGACTTGAAGATGAATATGACTTGAAGACGAACATGATCTAGTGATACAAAGAAGAAGACCAGTGCTGAAAATTGTGTCGAAAGAATACCTTCCTAGTTAAGAGGGAGTGTTGATGTATATGTAACTTCAGAATGTATTCTTCTATATATTTCATATATTGTAACCCGATGTTTATTCCGGGATGTTTCTATTATGTATTTGAGTCATGTGGTCATGCCCCGATGTTCCGATTGGGAGGATTAATAATGCAAACAAGTCATATCAAGTCATTAGGTAAGTCCCCACAGTTTAGGGGCACTTGAGTTATTATACACTAATTAAGGTGTAGGCTTGAGTAGTAATTATTAGGTTGAGTGCACTTCAAGTCAACGGAAGAATATAAATAGAGAGTGAGAGTCTCTCTATTTATCATTGGTGACTTAGCTCTCTTGCTCTCTCAAGTGTGGCGCACTTTTGGAGAAGAAAATATTTGGCTTGACAGAAGACAGAAGGCTGCTGTTGTGTTGGGAGGTCATCTTACTGTTTTGGGATCACATCTTGTGGTGATACTATCTTAGAGGAAGTTGAGGGGTTTTCTCCATTTATGGTTTCCCCTCCTAAAATCTTTGTGTCTCTTGTCTCTTGTGATGTGCTTATGTTATTTCTGTGCTTGTTATTCTCTCAGTGAAAAGATCCTAACATAATGCTAGCTTAAATGTTGAAAAACTAACACTTTGTGCTGGGTATTTCTGGCCTTCGATCTTTAAATATTGTCATGAAGCTATTAATAAATTCCCACCTTGTCAACACTTTTATTCAAACAATTGCACCCACCCTACTCCTTTACACCCTGTGATTGCAATTGGCCCTTTTTCCAAATGAGGTATTCATTTTATGCATTATAATCCTACCTTATTAGGTGTGCATGGCTACATCATCGTAGCCGTCAATTACTTTACAAAATGGGGTGAAGCAATGCCTACATATGCAGAGCATGGTAAGATTGTCATCCTCTTTTTATTCAACCATGTGATAGCTAGGTTTGGAGTCCCACAATCCATAGTAATTGACCATGAAACTCATTTATGGAATCAGATGATGGATGAGCTAAGTGCTAAGATCGGTTTTCACCATGAAAACTCAACTCTGTATTACAAGCAGGATAATGGAAGGTCAAGGCCATTAACAAGGATTTGAAAACCATGTTTCGTAGGATGGTTGGAGATCATAAATCCAACTGGAACTTGACTCTCTTCTCCACACTTTGGGATTATATAACTTCAGTAAAAACAACAACTGGTTTCACACCTTTTCATTTGGTCTATGGACTAGAATCTTTCCTTCCTATTGAGTGTCAAATCCAGTCACTTAAACTTGTGGTAGAAATTCTCCCAAACCCTTTTTCCGAGGAAGAGATATTTTTGTACTTAACTAACCTTGATGAAAGTAGAAGAGATGCTTCCTTGGCTATCGAGGCACACAAAAGACATGTCAAGGAATAGTATGACAAGTTTTTTCAACCTTGTGTTTCAATGAAGGTGACCTAGTCCTGATTTATGATAAGAGACATGATAAACTAGGAAAGGGAAAGTTTGAATATATATGGTATGGTCCCTTTGTCATTAGTAAGGTATTATAGAAATGGGTTTACAAGCTCATAGACTATGATGGGATACCCTTCAGGAAACCTCACAATGGATTGTACCTGAAGAGGTACTCTGCATAAGACATTTATGTATGGTACCTTGTATATATGTATATTTGAATTTTAGTGTGTTTTGGCATTTTCAATATGGTTTTGAGTTTGATGTCCATACTATATATACCATGTTTTGGTTATGCAAATTGGATGGCTTTCTATGGTTTTGATGATGGTGCATGTCGTCTATTGGCCTGGGAAAGGAGCATAAGGAAGAATCTCACACACACAAGAAAACAAGATGCACCACACGCATGACAGAAACAAAGGAAGATCATGAAGTAAGCAAAGGAACTACGCAAGAAGAATATAGAGGTGCACCGCAAAGGAAAGGCAAGTGTAGAAGTGCACAAATGATAATGGTGGGAAAGCGACAGGTGCAAAATCCAGATCATGGCCGTTTATGGTGGTGTAAGCCTACAGCTACGGACGTATCAAGGAATATTTGTAAGTCAGGTTGATAGTGCCTCATTTCAAGTCATGATCACCACAACTGTAGCATAAGGGATGGCTGATGGTGACAATTAACAGACTGTCGATATGCAGTCGGCCTTGCATGGTCATGTAAAATAGTATAAATAGGAGGGATAAAATAGTTAAAGGGTTGGCTTTTAGTTTCTTATTATTGATTTTGATTATGTTTTCGGTTAGTTTCCAGTGATTGCTTGTCAATCAGTGGTAATACCTAGTGGAGGATGCCATTTTTGTTGTAATGTTGTAGAGATTAGAAGAAGAGAAGGCTCATGAAGAGCCTAGCAGGGATAGGAGGATGTTGAGCCATGGGTCTGGATGTTATGTGCGCAGACTGCTAGGAGTAGATGTAGGGTAGTAGAGAAAACCAGAGAGCACGAGAACCATAAGTGTAAGTCTTAAATACATATCTTAAGATTAGTTTTCATCCCACAGACTGCAAGCTGCTACATCCTTTTCTCGTGCCAGATGAAGAGAACCTTGGTGGTTTTTCCCATATGGGTTTCCAAGTAATCTCTTGCGTTTGAATGAATGATTGATGTGGTGAATGTTTATGTGAATGGTTGTTATTTTCTTTCTATATAATGCTAATTTTTTCTTGAATCCTTGATGTTATCCTGTAATCAGTAGATGAATGATTGGAAAGGCATCATTTAAATGAACATGTATATATATGCATGTATGCTTCTGTCTTTAGTCACAACTTGAGTCGTAGGTCCTATTGGTATGATTTATCTGCGCCACATAGGTTGAGCCACTTGCAAGGTGTAAAGGAAGTTTAATTCATGTGCGATGACATGTATTTGTGCTCAGTTACACAAGACTGAATCCTCTATCTAGCCATCCTGTTGCCTTCATTGAGCTCTTTGGATGGGATCCAGGGGACTATAATCCCTCAACAATCATGAAAACATGGTTATGTTGGTTACCCATCGAAGAGATATATTGGGTGAGACTGTTCCTACTTCGTAGGTGTTGTCGATGGGGCTTGCTTTGTCGGGACAGTATCTGGGGTATCTGTTGGGTTAATGGGCTATGCAAAACCTGGGTCACATGGGTTAGAAACGTCTCTAACAAATGTTTCCATTGATGGGACCCTATTGATCAAATTGAGGGAAATGTTGTGGCACCCAACAAAGAAGGAGATAGAAGACTGGTTGGATTCTAAAACACTGGCATTCACGCAGGAAGAGAGCGTAGAGACATGGTTGAGCATAGAGAAATGGATAAATGAGTATATATACTTTGATATTCATGAGATATTCTTTGCCAAGTTCCCCATTTTACTGCATGAATGGTTATTAAGATTGGAGACTAAGCAGACCAATTTCCAAAGAAGGGAGACTGTTGAGTGGAGTGACCAACTGGTTCATGAGGTAACCAGTGTAAGTAACCCTATTTCTAGTGTTGTTTATTTTTGGGTTGATAATATATTGCAAGGATATATTATTGAGTTTGTTGTAGATACTATAACCTCATAAAGTGAAGGAGAAATAATTTTTTTCCTAGAACCCCGAAGAAGATACTTGTTATGTATCAGTACATGGCTAAAATCGCTTTCCTATGAGAAGCGTATATTGCAGCTGAGTAGTTGAGTTTCATGCCTAGAAGGAGGCTATGTCATGGAGGACCTAGTAATAATATGGGGAAGGGTGCATTGAAATTTTCCCCGGAAGAACAAAACCTAAACTATAAGTTGGAGTCCTAAGGAGTGACAGAAGATTCAGACAAGGAAAGAGAAGGAAAACCAAAAGGGGGCGATAGAATCCTAGTTTTTTCAAGGGAAGTGAACATGAGCTTCGCTCGTATGAAGATGGAGGGTCTTGCAATGAACTACAGCCCGATCTCGGAAGGACCTAAAGATTCTAAGGACTCTAAGGAGACATCGGGATCAGAGCACAACTACATAACACCAACAATGTCACCTAAGGAAAGATCAAGAGTTTCATCCCTAGAAAGGACCACTAATAGAGATAGTGCTAGCCTTGGAACTAGTGCGCAAGAAGGTACACCCCATTTGAATCATGTCCTGGAAGACCCTGATGCCAATTCAATGGCTGTGATAGACGTCCAGTTACCCACATTTAATGGAAATGGAACAAAAGACTTCGAACAGCATTGGTTCCTCTATGAAGTTGTTTGGATTGTATGTTTAGTCCATAATGCAGACATAAAGAAGGAAAAGATGATCATGACCTTGAGGGGTCATTCACTAGACTGGTTCATGAAGTTATACGTTGCACCAAATAGAACACCACAAAAGACCCTTTAGGATATCCGAGCTGCAATTATCTCTGAGTTTAGGAAACCTAAATTGGAGTCACAGTGTATTACTGAAATCAAAGAAATCAAACAAGCTCTAGCGGAAACGATATGGGATTTTGACGAACGCTTTAAAACACTAATGGCCAAAGTAAGATTCCAAATGTTCAATGTATAGCATAAAGAGTGGTTTATTGCTACACTACTACCACACATCCGAGGGTTGTTGAAGTAGCAGAAGATTGAATTGCAGACATAAGTACTAGAACTGGCAATGAAGTTAGAAGCTTCGCCCATTGGCGATGGTGCTGATCTAGTCACAACTGGCTAATCTGACGATACAACTTCAAGACATCAAGAAGGGTAAAGAAGTACAAGAATATTTATGGTGCACAAAATGTAGGATGGGTGGACACAGTAAGGATAATTGTCTGACCTTCCTGAACTATGTCGCGTTAGGTGCACCCAACCCATTAAATGATGATGGCCTACTATGGTGTTGTATATGCCAGTCAAGAGGCCACCGTGACGAAGAATGTTTATATTTGCAAAAAGTTGTAAGTACCCTTGCAAATCTATTCTGTAAATTTTGTAAATCAGTAGGACATGATGAAAAGGATTATAGAGCATATCAGCTCTTGAAAGAAAATACTGTCCACACCTACTTAATGATAAATGAAGGGTTCATTGAATATGAACAGGTGCAACCCTTGTATCATCCTACACAGTTCCCCCCTAATTATTATTATCCATACTATGCACTTCAACAGCCATATTCCCAACACAACCCATATTAGTCACACTACCAACAAAACCAGTACGCCCCACGGTAGCCACACATGCAAGGAAGGGGTAGAGGAAACTTCAAAGGAAGAGGCAGAGGCAGAGGTCAAGTTACGTGCTATAACTGTGGACAACTGGGTCACTATGCCAGAGATTATTTAGAACCTACGAAGACATGTTTGTACATGAAGGGATAGGACCATAATGCCGAACAATGTCCCCAGCTAATCACAATGTGGCAAGCAAGGACCATTGTCGCACCTAAACCTCCACCAAACCCAAACACAAATGCAAATTTGAATGTTTAAATGATCATGGCTGAGCCACAAGACTTGAACATTTCCATCGTAACTCAAGGAGGTGTGACAATTGGAGTAGACCAAGATAACCTGCAAGAACAACAACAACCACAAGTGAGGCCAGCGGCATTGAAAAAGGAGCCACTAACCATCTAGAAATAGAAAGAAATATTTTGGGATGTGCAATCAAAATTCATAAGCCCAAAAGTACCATCGACTTTCACAGAAGTCAAGGACATGCTTGAACGGTTCCAACACATATTGCAGAAGAACGCCCCACCAAAGGTTAGTAGGCTAAGAACCTTTCTGTCAAGTTGTTTAACACTAATGCAAGAAAAATATGCTATTGCAGAGCTGCAAGGAATGATAGACGAGATTCCTGGAGAGCCACAACTGGAGAAGAAAGTTAACCAAGTATGAAAGAAATGTAAAACCAGTCACAAATTGAGGATGAATGCATAGATAGGTGACTATGACATGGACTATATCATCTTATATCTAGGATCAGATGTCAATATTTTGATGTGACAAACATGGGAAAGTATGGGCAATCTGCGCTTGGGCTGGTCTCCTATCCAATTGTGACTTTCCAATTAGGTGAAGTTCCTACCCATTGGCTGATTGAGCAATGTAACCATCGATGTCAAAGGATTGTACAGATCTGTATAATTTGAAGTCATTAACATTGTGGATGACACCAACCCTTACCCTGCACTGCTAGGAATAGACGGGGCCATAGACAATTAGACCATCATAAATTTCAAAAAAAGGATTCTCTCATTTGAAGATGAGGAAATGAGGGTAGTATCACACATCGATCCATTTGAGGGACAAAGATACATCAATCTTGTCTATAATGAGGGGCAAGGTGACTATCTCAACTAGATATACAATGTTATAGCTATGCATGAATATTATACTAGTCCAACAACAGATGGAAACCTGAGCTGGAAATGCATGAGTTCATGTACATCTGATACAAGAGAGGATTTATAGAATTGGAAAAATAGATTACACAAAGTCTCTATGAGAAGGTGTGCAAGAGTTAAAAGGTCTGTGCGATGAGTGGATACTAAGTCAAGGGAGATACCCACCTACAAGAGTTTCATATACACCTTGGATATGACACCTATGACCTGCTATGCCTCTGAGGATCTACGATAAGGAGCTCAGCAGGTTTCCCATAGAGTTGTATTTTCTAACAAGCACCCTACAATTGACGCTGCGTTTTAGAAGGTAAAAGGGAGTATAGTTGAGGATATACCTAACAAAGAGGATAATTCTCACCAATGTAGCGCAACCATTTAGCAGTACATTATAACTAGAGACCCAGGGGATAATTCGATTAATATCAGCAGACCGAAAGTAGAGGGCATACGAAAATTAGAAGGGGTTAGAAGTTCAAGTGTTCAGTTTCCCCAGCCCCTGGAAATCAAACAAGTACATATTGGATCATCAAAGAACCCAAACTTCACCAATATCCAAGATTATTCGCATGATGAAGCAGTTACAAAGATCACAGAACTACTGCACGAGTACAAGAACCTATTCCCTAGCAATTGCCTAGAAATGAGGGGAATAGTGGGAGATTTAGAGGAGATAAAAATACCCTTACAACTATAGACTAAGCTGAGTTAGCAATGGAAACCAGCATGGCATGATAAATATTTTATGGTTAAGCCATCTAAAGAAGGAATACTTGTCGTATGGTACGAAAACAAATGGTTCAAGCAATTGGACAAGCTAAAGACACAGTGGCTAGGGCCATATATAATTGTGCACATTACTGAGGAGAGCGCAGAAAAAATTCAGAAAAATAGATGGTACCCATGTCGCGGGTACAACAAATGGAATTCACCCGAAGCCATGCTACGACATGTATATATAAAAAAGATGAGAGGCCAAATAACGTAACCCACTCAATTGCAGGATTGTGACAGATCCAGCATAAAAGAAAGAGCAATGAAACATGCAAAAATCAAGTAATCACGTGAACTCAAGAAAGGGAAACAAAGTGCAAAAAGTGCAAGAAAAGGCAAGAAGCGGCAAAAGGATGCAAAAAGCGGGAATGACAAGCTAGCTAGAATTAAACAACAAATATCTGACAAAGATGTGGGAAACTGTTATAGCTGCGTGACATTAAATCGACACAATATGAGGAACATGATGACATACTATTTGATTGCATCACCTATCCTTGCAATAACTACCATAGCTATCCTGACAAGTACAACCCGAAAATCCAGCTGCAAAAGTTAATGAACAAAGCGTCGGAAGAAGCAACCTGGGCAATTGATTAAACCTTGAACTCCTGTCAAATTATTATTTAAGGACGCTGAGGGCTATGTAAATATTTGGCTTCCACATCAAGTAGTTTGTTATGAACAATGAGAAATATAGTTGAGCCATTGTAGATATGAACCCTGTCATCCGTGTTCAATTACACCAACGTCTATGGTAATTAACATTACCAGTGAGAGCGAGGCATCAGTAGCAACTGTCATCTTTGGTTTCCCCATTGATGGGGAAGTATAAATACAGTCAGCTGAGGTTTAGTAACCACATCAACCACTAGAGACCACCTTAATGGAAATAACACAAAAGCAGCAAAGTAGACGGGATGATCATGCTACCATTCCAACCCCTGGGTCGCGTGCTATACTGAACCCAGTTTAGAGAATGTCGGTCGCTCCAAGACTGCAACAAGAAACCTTAGTACCTATAGAGAACTAAGGCAGCTGAGTGAGACGCAACTGAGAGAAGCGTCTACATGACCACCTCCGAACCAGAGGAAACACAAAGATCCGGTCACTCCAGACGGGCGAGGAAAGGAACCTATTGGCGAGCAAGCATAAGATGTCAAGAATAAAGGCTTGCTACTGCAGAGAGAGCTATAACTAGAGCTGGTTGATCCAAATTTCCCACATCACATTCGACCAAGGAGAGCTCATGCATGAGAGGTGGATCTCCCAAAGAATGCGGTGACTACTCTAGTAGTGCCACGGATCCCTATTGGCATGACCTTGCATAACGATATCCTGCCTGAGTTGGTTGTGTTAAAGTTCCAAGAATTCCACACTCAATAGCAGGACGGGTTGCAGATAAAAGTGTTGGGCCCTAGAATTGTCCATTTTTCCACCACTTATCAACATATATATCATCCATTTTCTTCCCATTATCACCCATTTATCATTCCATTTTCCATCCATTTGTTGTAACTCTGCGTACCACAGCATACTACCTCCATTGATGTTTTAAGTGGTTATTAATGATTATTTTCCTTTATCTTTGATTAATTGAAGATTATTATGCATAATTTTACTAATTATGGTTTGTGGAGTGATTTGTCACGTACAGGATGCTCATAGTCAACTGTTACAGCCTTAACCAAAAATTCATGCCACATAAGAACACCTTGATTCACGTCTCGATTTGTTGGTAGCTGGAAATGAATCTCAAAAATATGATCCATGGGTTTTGTCTGTAACATCCTCATTTACCTAATCCATGAGGAAATGGACAAACAAAGTGACAGTTTGGGATACACAGATGGTTCTTGGAGAGGGTATTTTCCATATTTGGTGTTGCGGCCAGTTCCAAAGTTGCCAGCAGTTACGACCGTGTTTTAGCTGTTACAGATCACAAGTTGGGGGTTCAGTTCTTCATTTCCATGAGATAATTTTATGTATAAATATTTAATCAATATCATTGGATTGGGGGAGGAATATGGGGAAATTAAAATCAATGTTATGATGTAGGATTTGATCCATATCTATTGTAATAATTCATTATGATAATACATGATGGCAGTTTCTTAATTCTGGATTTGTAGACTTTCATTGTGGAGATCCAGCTTTGCTTAGTGGAGGAAGGGCTCTCTTCCCTAAGCAAATGCTGGTAGTGTTAATTGTAAGTGTGTTATTTATATATTTGTTTATTATTTATTTCATGCTTTCATTTAGTAGATTTATCATAGTTTTTTTATTATTTAGTTCATGTTTTTATTCATTAGATTTATCATAGTGTTCTCATGTTAATTCATTTTGATAGATCGTAGGACAACACAAGACTTCTTTTAGATTTATACAATTAAATATTGTTTCATGGGAATAGAGTTTGTTTGAAGTGTGTTTGATTTACAATTTCAATTTACGAATAGGTTCAAGGTTTGATTTACTTTCAAGAAGGCGTGATCTAGTTTACAAATAGTTTTGATTACATACCAATAGATAACAGTGTCAGGTAGAAATTGTGCTTGCATATATCTTGCATGATAGCTTTGAAATAAAAAAATTCCTCGGGTTGATAATTTATGTTTAGCAATCTGCATGTTAAGTTTTAATTAATTGACATATAGTGCGCCCAAAATTTTGGCGCCATTGCCAAGTAAGTTATTAATTGTGCAAAAGTACATCTGACATTGTTTTGTAGATGCATTGTTAAAGTAGGGCATGTAGGTTGCATGATTACATTTCATTTTATTGAATTTATTTGAGTGTGGATTTTTTTTCCTTACATTCATTTTTATTTCAATTTCAATCTTTGGAGCATAAATATTATCATTCCCCTTAGTGGTGTTGTAAGCACCACCCATTCTACTAACAAGTTGACAAGAACATTCGAAGGAGGAGCCTCAAGATATCACACAAAGAATCTAATGAAGAGATGGCAGGTAAGAAAGATGCAGAAGTTGTTACCTTCGAATTTCCAATCAGAGATTCAAGAGGAGTGGCACCAACGAAAAGAATTCCCCCACATGTTCTACCAAATTTTCACGGTTTGGAAAATGAAGACCCTGATGTATTTTTATTTCAATTTGAAGTACTTTGTAGAGGATATGGTTATTGTGCTAATGATCAAAAGTTGAATGTGTTTCCCCTTACTCTAAAAGGAACAACCCTCCGATGGTTCGTGAGCCTCGATGGGAATTGTATACAAAATTTGGAAGACATGAAACATGTATTCTTGAAAAGGTACCAAGATTATTGCAAGGTCAATGAATACATTTTTGAAATGACACGAGGAGAAGAAGAGAGTCTGGAGGAATAAATAGAACGATTTCAATATAACCTCCAAATATCCAAACAGAGGAAACTTGGGAAGGAAATATTAAAAACACTTCTACTCAAGGGAATCCAAGCTGAATATTTAGAAATATTAAATCTGATGGGAACAGGTAATGTATTTCAGTTAGCATATGATGATATTTGTGAGTTGTGTAGAAGGTATTCAAGAGGACACTTCAAGACTGGTAAGAATTATAAGGAAATTTTATCTTTATTTTTGAAATATACTGCAAAGACAAGAGTTTTACGGGCTAAAATTAGTAATGTATTTAAAAATCCTAAAGCTGATTCACAATTGGGTATTTTGCAGGACAAGGAAAAGCAGGAGGAAATAAGAGAAGCAATGGATTTCCCTTTGGATAGTCTTGAAAGTTGTGGTATATGTGACTTGAATCACTCCATAGATCATTGTCCCTCCTCACCAAGGATGAAAGAAACATATCAAAGAGATCTGGAAGTTGCATCCAACTCATTTCAACAGTCATGTCAACCATGGCCTACATCTATGGTTCAAAACTCTATCCCTCCATTTCCTTACTTTCATAGTCAGCCATTGAATACTCTTCCACCATGGAATCTATTGCAGCCTCAATTTAACTCTTACCTACCTTATCCACAAGGTTGGAATGACCTATATTATGATCACATGGCCACTCTCCCTCTTGCTGCAACCCAACTTGGTCCTTCAATATCAACCTCACAAATCAATCATATACATTAGCCACATCCATTTTCTCATCAAACTCCTTGGTATCCAACACAATTTTCTGTCCACTCCACCCTCCGCCCTAACTATAATAAAGCAGTACAGTATGCTTACAGTGCTGAACTACAAAATGTTCCTACATTTCCCTCTTGTTCTACCTCATCTACACCATTGCAAAAAGACTGTGCTTTGTTGCAACAAATTCATACAAGGCCTGAATATGTTTTAAATCAAAGATTTGCAGATGGAGTTTCTTCTAGTCCTCATAAGCAAGCAGACAAGATCAACAAGGCACACGTAATATTTGATGGAGAACAGCCATTCAAACCAAAAGCATAATTCACATCATTAGATCTGAAACTCTTATGCATTGAGGAAGATCAGTTTAATAAGGATCTTCATGGTGTAACATCCATGAGCAATCAAGGGAACAAATGTTAACTTTTCATATGCTTAGCTAAGACATCAGTACTTCATTTCATTTTCATAACAAAATCATATCAACAGGATCATTGAAAGATAGACAAGCACAACCATACAAAAGGAACACAAATATTTATCCTGGGAAAACCCTAAAGGGAAAAACCCAGCAAAATCTTCCTCAATATAGATGCCCCAAAAGGATAAAAGATAAAACCAGCAAGGAGATCAAAGCCTGATCCTCCTCCTTCTCTAGCTACTTCCCTTCTCCACTAATGTGCTACACAAGTGAGAGTGTGTGTCCAAATAAGGAGAGGAACACCTGTATTTATATTCATCTGTTCACTTCAATTAACTCATTCAACATGTAGGCTCAAGTTACACATGTAGGCTCAAGTAACCACACTGGGGTGCTAATGACCCACCTTTACAATTAGAGAGGACAACCTCATGACTCTTATTAGTTCTTCCGATTAGAATAATTGGGGTACAATATAATATAAGTGGTTCTCCCGGTAGGACCATCGGGGACCACAAAAGATACATCTAGAATATTCTTCAAAGTTACAATATTTCAACACTCCCCCTTAATGAGAAGGGTATTCTACAACAACATCAACAACAACAATAGTTGGAGAGAGATAGAGGACATCATCAACATCATCAGGGTAACACATCTATAAATCATTGGAAGCTTTTCAACATTATGTAGTCTTCATATTCAATCTTTAGTATTCATCATCATTAATACTTTTACCGCTTTGATCAGCAACATCTTCAGCAATTTGACCTTTCGATCAGTAACATCATCTTTAGCACTTTGACCTTTCGATCAGAAACATCATCTTCAGTGCTTTGACCTTTCAATCAGCAACATCATCTTCAACACTTTGAAATTTCGATCAGCAACATCATCTTCAGCACTTTGACCTTTCGATCAGCAACATCATCTTCAGCACTTTGACCTTTCGCTCAACAAAATCATCTTCAGCACTTTGGCATTTTGATCAGCAACAACATCATAATCATACTATGATATTTTGATAAAAAACATCATCATGAAAATATCATCATCATCAAAACATCATTATCATCAAAACATCAACATCGTCAAAACATCAAAACATCAACATGATCCTTCCTTTCAGGATTACAGGATCAACATGTATGTGGTACTCAGACGATCCTTCCTGTCAGAATTATGGAATTTAGGTCTTTACAGAGTTACTAATGATCCTTCTTTTGGAATTATGGGATCAACACATCTGTGGAGCTCAGACGATCCTCCCTTTCGGAATTACGGGATCAAGTCTTTACGGAGCTACTAACAATCCTTCCTTTCGGAATTACGAGATTTAGGTGTTTATGGAGTTGCTAACGATCCTTCCTTTTGGAATTACGAGATCAACACATTTGTGGAACTCAGACAATACTTCCTATTGGAATTACAGGATCAACACATCTGTGGAACTCAGACAATCCTTCCTATTGGAATTACAGGATCAATTCTTTACGGAGCTACCAACGATCCTTCCTTTCAGAATTACGGGATTTAGGTCTTTACGGAGTTACTAACGATCCTTCCTTTCAGAATTACGGGATCAACACATCTATGGAACTCATACAATCCTTCCTATTGGAATTACGGGATCAATTCAATGATCCTTCCTTTCGGAATTATGGGATTTAGGTCTTTATAGAGTTACTAACGATCCTTCCTTTCGGAATTACAGGATCAACATAGTTGTGGAACTCAGACAATCCTTCCTATTGGAATTACGGGATCAAGTCTTTATAGAGCTACCAATGATCCTTCCTTTCAGAATTATGGGATTTAGGTATTTACGGAGTTACTAAGGATCCTTCCTTTTGGAATTATGGGATCAACACATCTGTGGAACTTAGAAAATCCTTCCTATTGGAATTACGAGATCAAGTCAATGATCCTTCCTTTTGGAATTATGGGATTTAGGTCTTTACGGAGTTACTAATGATCCTTCCTTTTGGAATTACAGGATCAACACAGTTGTGGAACTCAGACAATCCTTCCTATTGGAATTATGGGATCAACACATGTTCTCAAGTACCAAAGTCACTGGATCTATTCTGAACCGAGGTTCAAGGATGATACAATCCTACCACCTTCTCGATGACCGAAGTTCACCAGATCCATTCTGAACCGAAGTCCAAGGATGATACAATCCTGCCAGCTTCTCGATGACTGAATTTCACCGGATCCATTCTGAACCGATGTCCAAGGATGATACAATCCTACCACCTTCTCGATGACCGAAGTTCACTGGATCCATTCTGAACCAAATTCCAAGGATGATACAATCCTGCCACCTTCTCGATGATCGAAGTTGACCGGATCCATTCTTAACTAAAGTCCAAGGATGATACAATCCTACCACCTTCTCGATGACCAAAGTTCACAGGATCCGTTCTGAACCGAAGTCCAAGGATGATACAATCCTGCCACCTTCTCGATGACCAAAGTTCACCGGATCCGTTCTGAACCAAAGTTCAATGATGATACAATCCTGGTACATTATCGATGACCGAGGTCACCGGATCACTTCTGGACATATGTCCCAGGATGATACAATCCCTCTTCATTCTCGAATACCAAGGTCTTCGGATCACTTTAGGGCAAGTGCCCAGGGATGATACAATCCCACTGTAACATCACTACTCCCCCTTTCGAGGAAGGTCTTTCCAAACCACACCAAGATTGTCCTGAAAGTGTTCAAACTTTACCTGAGATAGATGCTTTGTCAGCACATCATCATCTAAACCATCTTCATCTACATCTTCATTATGTGAATACTGAACTATCACCATTTGTATCTCCAGTATGTAAATACTGAAGGCATCATCATCTATATATTCAGTATAGAAATAATGAAAGCATCATCACCTCTATATTCAGTATAGAAATACAGAGTCACCATCATCTGCATCTATAGTATGTAAATATTGAAACATCATCTATATCTTTAGTATGGGAATACTGAAATCATCATCATCTATATCTTTATCTTGTATGTAGAAATACTGGATTTCTATGTGTTACGGCAGAACCCAGGGTTCTTTGTTATCACATAGAATCAATGTAGTATCCATCTTCAGGTCAAGGAGACCTGATATCAACTTCCAAATCCATATGGCTTCACAACTTAGTAGAGCAATCTGCTATGTATTTTGCTTTTGTCATTCTAAGAGAAACACTAGACTGTTTCCTGCTAAATCATGAACTCATAGCAAACCTCAAACAAAAGAATCTACCTAATGTGCTTTTCTTGTCTGAGATACTTCTATCCCAATCTGCATCTATGTATCCATACAATCTATACTCATGGATACCATCATAGTATAGACCAAAGTCTATTGTCCCTTTTAGATATCTCATCACATGTTTTGCAGCTACTAGGTGAACTCGTCTTGGTTGAACAAGATATTGACTTAAGGTGTTCACAGCAAAACAAATGTCTGGTCCAGTATTTGTTAAGTACATCAATGACCCAGTCATCTATCTATAATGAGTCACATCCATTGAATCTGATGAGTCACCAGCTAACAGCTTCAAGTTGGAGTCCATGGGTGTGGCCTTGACTTTGCATTCCAACATATTGAACATCTTCAATATCTCTACCACATACTTTCCCTGGTTGAGAAATATGCCTTCTTAACTTTTCCATACTTCCAGACCTAGGAAATAATTAATTAACTCAAGGTCTTTCATCTCAAATTCTTCTGCTAGTTTCTTCTTGCTTTCCATAATCTGTTTCTCATTCCATGTCAAGAATAAGTCATCCACATATAGTATGACAGGTTCATCTTCTACAACCTTGTAGCAAAGGTTAGGATTGAATTTACTCTTGGCAAATCCCATGCTCATCAGGAAACTATCTAATCTTCCATACCAAGCTCTGGGAGCTTGCTTCAGGCCATAGAGGGCCTTCTCCAACTTGCATACTTGATTCAATCTGTCTTCAACTTCAAATCCTCGTGACTATTCGATGTAAAACTCTTCCTCAATCATACCATTAAGGAAGGCTTGTCTTTACTTCAGCATGGAAGAAAATACCATGATAGTTCTGAAGGAAGTGTACCTTTCTTCCTGGAGTAAGTGTCTCTTCAGAATTAATTCCCTCTTTCTGATAGAAACCACAAGTCTTTTCTTACTTCTATCAACAACATATTTTATCTTACAAATCCATTTGGAAGATACCACATTCTTGCGTTCTGGTTTGAGTATTATATCCCAAACATCATTCTAGTATTATTTCATCATAACATCTTCCATGAGTTCATCTTGTTAGGTCATCAACATATCCTAGTATTATGAATTCAACCTTGAAGGTCGGAAAGTCTTGATCCATCAGGAAGCTATCCATCATGTCGAACTTAGATATCTTCTGTAGTCGCTCCCCCTGAAGTGGAGTATCATCTTCCTTCTTCATTCTGTACAGGTGGTTCTATGCTTGATATATACTGGTCAATAGAGTATGTCATGTAATAGTCTATTCTTTCTGAGGCAAATCATGAACCTTTCTTTGTACACTTGTTCTTGTAGATCCATATGGAAGATACTGCGTACTTCCCTTTATGTCTTGAAATCATATCATATACATCATTCCCCATGATCAACTGTTATTCTTTGATCATAGCTTCTTTCATAGCATTCTTTTCTTCATCTTGAGTTCTCTCTCATACCCATGGTGGTATTCATCCTTCGAGGTGGATCTACCTCTTTCTGAAGCTCTTTCTTCTGTGATGGTGTCTCTGACCCTAGGAGCTTCAGATTCATGTTTATTGGAGTGCATCTTGAATTGTCATCACTTGTTCTTTGAAGCAAGTCTCATCCTTCTTTTCTTGTAGGAGGTTGTACAAGACCTTTCCTACAATTCAAATGCACCAGTTGCATGGTTAGAACTATTTCATAAAACATATGCATAACAAAAAATTCTTATGCATCATGCAACCATTTAGGCAATACAACATTCATTCAT
>LPNX010209182.1:415640-471036 GCA_001517045.1 Pseudotsuga menziesii | reverse complement strand
TCTCTATCAGGACAACATTGAGATTGTGCACTAATCCAATATGTCAGCAAAGAGGTTTCATTCTAGATAAGTAGCAATGGAGAGTTGTATAGCACCATGATCTACTTACCAATTACATGCATATTAGTAGTATACAGTCATTAATGCAAACAATCTATCATGCATAACACATCAACTGAATATAATCAAATGTAAAACAATATCATGAAATGACAATTGAATACTTATCTTTTATTTGTTTCGTGGGTAGAATCCTTCTTGATCATTCTTCTTCATCATCTACTTCATTCATGAAATCATCATTTCTTATCCAAATGATAAGATGAATACAAGTTTCTTCAAGAATTGAGTTCTTCATATTCCTCATCGCTTGAGGGATCTTCTTTGAATGATGAGAGATTGATCTTCAATTTCTCCCGTCTTTCTTCTTCTCTTCTTATGAGTCGATCTTCTTCTTCTTCCCAGAGTCAACTGAAAGTAATCACTTCCTTCTGGCACACATTCCTCACATGAATGAATCCCATGATTCCGGGAGGCCATTCAAGGTGGCTATCACCACTTCTGCATTCTCCGCTTCTTCTTCTACCGCTTCAAGATGTTCTCCATTATGGATCTTCACATTCTTCAACTATTTTCTCAAATCCATCTTTTGATTTATGTTCTTATATTCAAATAGATTGATCAAGGAATCAAACATATTCAGTGTCTTTATGGAATACACTTGTGGTACAAGTTGATCCGTGATTGAATCAACAGTGATCTTCTTGGCCTTGATCAAGTTCTTCTTGTGTAAGGCTTTGAGGCTCATCTCCCTCTAGAACTGGAACCTCTCTACTCATGTAGGTGTCCAATTCATTCTCTTCAGAGGGATCAAATAATTTCATGCTTGGAATTTTTCAACTTCACCAAGCTTATCATCAAGCTTATGTGATAGATCACTTTGAAATGAGAACCTCAAATGCAAATATCAAAAGATTAGATCTTACCGATTTGAGGTGTCCGTCCTGCTTCCGGAGCTGGCTGATGTAGGGTTTGTCAGAGAAACCATAATTTTAAAAAATTGGAATATTTAATATATGATTGGATATAAATATATATCTCTTCAAATGGATCTTTCCAATGTACTCCTTTTCTGAAAACAGTGGAGGGAAGCTCCCGGAACAGGAAGCCCTAGTTTTCCAATTTTTTCTGCAAAAATCCCTGTTGCTCTTTCTATGATATATCTGAAGTCACTACTCCTAGGTATCTATAATTTATCAATAAGGTAAAATTCCATGTCCCTGATCCAACACCACAGGCTTCATCAGAATTGGTTTTACCAATTGGGATTTATGATCATTTTCCCAAGGTGACCTGTTACAGGACTATTCAGAATAGTGAAGTTGTACGGCATGCCATGTGTCACGGGTTCATCTTCAGGTTCTAATATTCATAAAACAAACATTAAAGTCTGTTATATTTCTGTAAAATATTTAGTAATTTCATTTGGACCTCTGTATCCCAAGCTATAGCAATTTTCCCTAGGTGTCCTGTTTAGGGATGAATTCTGGAAGAGGCTGGAACCCTAACTTTGAGGGATCATATCTCCTAGAATATAGCGAATATGAGGCTGAATTTTGGACACAGTGTTCATAATGATTATATATTTGGTCTCTGCAATTTTTAGCTCTGGCACGTTCACCAATATTGGGATATATCGAATATACAAAAACTTAGTAGTTTTAGTATTTAGGGTTTTTCTAGCTCCGGGTCAAACTAGGGTTTGACTTTCCTGGAGTTTCACCCAACCAAAAATATTGCTCCAGTTCTATAAAATTCGATTTTTATGAGGATCACAATCCTATGTTGGGCTCACTCAAAAATTCTTCTTCTGCAAGAAGCCCTAATTTCCCACACCGAAAACTGAAAATGCTCGGAATCGAATTCCGCTTCGACAGAAAGATGCGCCCTTCAATGGAGAGCCATCCTAGCCTTCTTTTGATGATTGATTGTGGAGAGAGAACCAAAAATTAAGAATCCCTAGATTCTGTAGCTGCACAATGTCTTCTTTTTAGGGTGGCTCTGACACCATGTTAACTTTTCATATGCTTAGCTAATACATCAGTACTTCATTTCATTTCCATAACAAAAGCATATAAACAAGATCACTATAAGATAGACAAGCACAACCATACAAAAGGAACACAAATATTTATCCTGGGAAAACCCTAAAGGGAAAAAACCAGAAAAATCTTCCTTAATATAGATTCCCCAAAAAGATAAAAGATAAAACCAGCAAGGAGATCAAAGCCTGATCCTCCTCCTTCTCCAGCTACTTCTCTTCTCCACTAATGCACTACACAAGTGAGAGTGTGTGTCCAAATGAGGAGAGCCACACCTCTATTTATATTCATATGTTCACTTCAATTAACTCATCTGACATGTAGGATTGAGTTAATCATGTAGGCTCAAGTTACACATGTAGGCTCAAGTAACCACACTGGGGTGCTAATGACCCACCCTTACAATTAGAGGGGACAACCTCATGACTCTTATTGGTTCTTCCGATTAGAAGCATCAGGGTACAATATAATACAAGTGGTTCTCCCAGTAGGACCATCGGGGACCACAAAAGACACATATAGAATATTCTTCTAAGTTACAATATTTCAACAACAAAGACTATATTGAAGCTTGGTTTCAATTTGTCATCGGTCTGCAGCATCATTTCATACTTCACCAATTCTTGTCACCATAATTTCAAGGGAAGTTGATCTCTCATATCTTAGCGTTCATAAAGCTATATTTTTCTGTTCGGAGCATGAGCATACTTGAGTCACTTCTTCGAAAGTGGCTCCATTGGAAATATGCATACACTTGAACAATTTTTATATTTCCAAGTAGAATAGGGTAGGATAGAATAATAGAATAAAGCCATTCTTTTGTTTCTTTTAAGTTTGTTTATTTTTGAATAAGTATTCTCTCTTCTTGAGTCTTGTTGCGATCTGGAAGATCAGAAAGTAGAAAGATAATGAATGGGTATGAGATGTTTTCATGAATGCTTTGGAATTGTTGACTATTTGAACAAAATGCTTAAGTCATTTTTGTCATCAATTTCTCAATTTCAATTTGTTACAAATAAAAATAAAAATATCATGAAAACAAAATTACAGTAATTAGGGAAGGTGAATGAACGATCCACAGGAAAATGAGTCAATGATTATGGAACCCTTCAATCTTGAAATTTGGCATGAATTTGTTAGTTGCAACACTGAGTTGTGACAATAAGATGCAACACCCAGCTGTGACTGGTTACTCTCAGCTGCGACAATGAGTTGCAACACTAGCTGTGACAGTGAGCTGCAACACCCAACTGTGACTATGCTACAGGTAAAAATTTATGATTTTGAGATATGTGTGTGTTGCACATCATGATATGTATTTCGTTTTTATTTTCCATAAAAATACACATGCTTTATTTCAACATTATGTCATTTTTTTAAGAGTTGCAGCTGCGGCTGCAATAGACTGTGTAAGTCAATCTAGGTGCTCAATGCTTGAAATTTTTGGTATGGATGTGTGTTACATTTAAATTTACATCATTAAAAACATTCACACCTATTCTGATAACTTTTTGGGGTCAAATTTCATTTATTAAATTTTTGGTGACATTTTGGCTTGAAAATTTTACTAGAACACAGTCGGGACAGTCCATTTTTGGGAGACCAAATGGAATTATTTTTAAAAAATGTTTAGATATCAAGTATCCATTTGAATCTAGTTTCCAAAACAATTATAATTTTTAATATTGGGTATGAAACAAAAAAAATTATGGCCAAAATACTAGTAGCGTGTCAAGCAGGAAGATTAGGAACAGAGCTGGGACAGTAAATTTTTGGATGCCTTAATGGAAATATATTGAAAATATGTTTCAATGGTATATTCCCCTATTAATATAGTTTATAATTCAATTTTATTCACTCCATTTTGATGTCGTATGCAAATTTTATGACCAAAATATCGACTGCCTATCACAAATCAGCATTCCTAAAACTCTATTTTCTAGAATGTTCATTGGCTTATTTTACCCATCAATTATTACTGGATTCAAAACATATTTATAATGGAGATACCTACATGAGTCTACTTTCATCTCCAATTTTAATCACATCAATCCTTTATCGAACGAAAATGTTAAGCCTAAAACCGTTACTCTTGGTCTAGTCTAGAATTCGAAAAAACACCTTGTCATGCAGGGTGTTACTGAGTGATTTGGAACATCCTTACATAGAATTTTAAAAACTTGTTTCTAACAGAAATATACCTATGAATTTAATTTTATTTGGCTTTGGAATCACTAAAATTGGAGAAGTAATTAAGAAGCTATGATCAGAATATCGTTGGTAAGTCTAGATGGATATTGCTCTCTTGCAGGTATAAAATGGATTTTGCTTTGTTCATTTTTCTTTGAATTTGTTTTATAAGTAATTTCTTGTTGTTTTTTTTCATAATTTTTGGGTGAAGAGAGACCAATAATCTCTCTTCTTCCATCATCTCATGTTTTATTGCAGGCAAGTTCTAGGTTTTTGTAGGTCCTTGGAAGAAAAAAGTCAATACTTGCACGAGTGACTCTTGAAGACTTTTTCTCAATTTGTAAATAGATTGAGCACATAAAAAATGGAGAGATTGATGTGTGAACCATACAGAGTCCAATATTTCTAAATCCAAGTCTCACTGCTACATGCCAAGAATCCTTTTTAGACACCTGTCATCCCAATTGTTGTCGAAAGAAACCCCTCAAGAAGCCAATTGCACTATGGTAGATTCATTCACTCTCCTCATTTGAAAACTCTAAAAATTCATTCATGTCGAAGTCCCATTTTCCACTACTTATGTAGTCACCATAACCACTTTATTTCCCATCACTAATACATCATGACTTCACATATACTTTCCACTTCTGAGTTTCATGTTGGTTCTATTTTTCACTATGATTCTTCACAATCATTTATTTTGTACTCGTATTGGATGATGTGGAATTCATTAAGGTCCACCTTCCAATGGTATTGTCCCATCGACTCTGACATATCATATGGGATCAAGATTAGAGTTTTTATAGTGCCCTGGTATCTGCACGAATCAATGGCAGATTTCCTTGTTGTCAATCATGGGGATTCATCAATGCCTCTTGATTGACAAATCTTGCAGGTGACTCGACTCCAGCACATCCATTCATACCTTTCAAGATTCACTAAGGTACTTTAGAGCTCACTGTCATCAAAGTTGAGTTGCTTCACATTGGTTAATGACATACATTAATGGTCGGTAATCCTATGATTTCTTTTCATGCTCGACTTCAGCACATTCATTCGCATGGTAAGAATTGTACCTCAGTTTGTAGCAGTTGAAGATTATGTGATCTAATGGTTTCAACAATGACTTGCAGCATCATTTGTTCAGTATTTTTGCAACTCCTTTCCATTTTCATTTCAGCAGTTGATTTTCAGAATAAGAGAATGGGCATTATGCTTCTATGGTAGAATTTCTCCTCATCAATTGTCGCAGTAGTTAGTCTTACATGTAACCAGCACAACATCATAGATCAAATTCAATCTCATCGAGTTTCATCTCTCATATACATATGTCTTAGCATCAGATTAGCCTACATAGCTCTAGCATACACCAGTCCATTCATGTCAACCAAGGGTTCCAAGGAGGTAAAAATTGAGGTAAAATGGCATGATTTTTTTATTTATTAAATATTTAGGGAAATGTCATGAAGAACCACTAAGAATTAGCCATTTTCATTGTCTATATAGCATTTTATGTCCATCCATTTCCATCATTTCCCACTCAATTCTAACACTTCATCATTCATGCACATCTACTTCAAAGTCCTACCCAACATCTCACCAACTAAACTGACCAAGCATGAAAATAATTAAAGGATACCTTATTGTTGTCACACAAGAAACAACAATAGGAAGGCTTACTGTTGCCACACAAGAACCGGTAGTAAAAAAAAAAAAATCCTTGATGCTGCCACACAAGAACCAGTAGTAAGAAACGATGCTCTGTTGCCATATAAAAATAGTGAGGAGAAATAAAGCAGCTGATACACATCTTGAAAGAGAAGGATAGGCTGGGCACAAGAACCTATAACATAAAAAGTTGATGTAGAATCCATTCCTTCTCAAGAGTATTCTATCACACAAGCATGATGGAAAACAAAGGCATGATTTATTTGATTTGTTTGCTTTGTTCAGTGGTGCACATGATGGTTCACATCTTCATATGTCAAAATTATTGAGAGCCACATTTTATATGGTATATGTATTTTCCACCATCTTATACATATGGTATCTTTACCATCCACTAATGCATACATTGGTTTTAGCCATCATGAGCATGATACATGTACAATGGAAATCTTGTAGCAGCCTTTTCAAGGTTTGATGCGAAGCTTATCTCAGCGGCATGAAGGTAATGATTACTCCCAGCATTGGTCATTTGTCAAGGTTGACAGAATTTCTGAAATGAGTTTGATTGTTGTGGAATGTGCAAAAGAATGCATGGCATCTCATTCAACGAATAGTAATGGTCAATAAAGCACGGCTGCCTCTATTTACAAGCATAAAGGAAGTTTTCTAATGATCTAGGAATTTTTGTTCTGAAATAAACACATGCTACCATATAATAGGGTATGAAACAAGGGTAGGTGATTTGTTCTTCCCACGCTTTAAAAAGAAATTTGATCATTTTAATGCTGCATTCAGTTGCTCTATTCATTCATATATCATTTTATGCTCATCATTTTGAGGATTCAGTTGGTGTGCCAATTATTGGAGATCATTGGTAACAATAATAAGTGGTTTTCTTTCAAAATCACAAAGAGGCAATATGAATAATTGATTACAGACTTGGATTGAAGTTGGTTTTAATAAGCATGAGTACATGATGTATCCTCAGTTTGGGGGAGTGGTTTTTGACATTCTTTGTGCATACTGATTTTTATTCATTTACATCTTGTAAAAGGGAAGAAATTGAAGTGGGCATATCTCCCAAAAGGTGATCTAGGTATTCGTGAAATTTAGTGAGTATGCACCAAGGAAATACGAACAATACCTCAAAGTTGTATCCCAAACCATTTTTCATTTTGTGAAATATTGGTTCAAGAAGTTTAGTTGCAACACACTTTTTCATGTTCATCTACAAAAAGTGCAGAATTTGATTTGAGCATATATTTAAATTGGTAAGGTGGATTTTCATGAAACTTGGACAGGAATGAATAACATCAAGATGAACAAATGTGGCAAGTTTCATCTCAATCCATTGCACGGTTTGTGAGAAAATGATCATAATAACCTACATAAAATTTGCATTTTTCTCAAAATCCATGATGTGGGTTTGTCTAATTTTTTGTGTGGAGATGCACTAGAATGGTAGTTACTTTCTTACAAAATTTCAGCCCAACCCAGTTTGTATTCTATGAAATATTGTTCCAGAAAGTTCAGTTGCAACACGATTTTATTCATGTTCATCTACAAAAATGCAGAAATTGAAATGGGCATATCTTTCAGTGGGTAAGTTAGATTCTCATGATTTTTGGATAGGAAGTATAGGTGCATGGGTTTATATTAAAATTCGTGACGTGAGTTTCTTTGATTTTAAGTGTGTAGGTGCATTGGACTAATATAAACCTGCCTGAAAAGTTTCAGTTGAACCCAGTTCATTGTTTGGGAGAAAATGACTTCGAAATTTTTTTGTTCAAAAGGCTACAACACCGTAAAATATGGCCATTTTCCTATTCCGTTTAGCTGCAACTCTGTTTTCCATTCTGTTTTGTTCAGCTGCGACTGTGTGTTAGCTAAATTTACCGATTCCGAAAAAATGCGGAATAAAACTCTAAAACAGAATCAAAATAGGAATACCGATTGGATCATACCTCCAGCCATTGATGCTACTTGACTTACTGTAGAAGATTTCCCTGTTCAACAAGCTTTAGCTTCCTGTACGGTACTTCCAAGCTCTGCTTTCTCTTTCTTGATGGTGTAAAACTGAAGGGGATTGAGATATTGAGCTTAGCGACCAAACAGGGGTTTAATAGCCAAGCTTCCATCAAGCTTCTATTGGCTATGTGTCAACTGTTCCACAAATTTAGGTAGAGAACTCTAGATGGAGTAATGGACCACTCCATAAGCTCCCAGCAAGAAAACAGTAAATCAGTTCAAGTTTAGAGATAACCGAATGAACCGGCGGTAGTGGTGAGAGTGTCGTGGAATGTGGGAGCGGACGCAGGAGCTTACATTCTCCCACTTGGTCCATACTTCCAAACTTAATGTCTCATCTTAAAACCTATTGAAAATATGTATTAATTAATAGATACAAGAATCATGGCGATAAGTCCTCTTATGACATGTATTACCTTCCATGTATTACTATGTATTTATTGATATTTTAATTTATGTGGCAACAATTTCTTAATGAATAAACCTTATGTTTATTATTGGTCCTCATAGATGAATTTTCTCAAATTAAATTAAGGTTCACATAAGTATGAGAAAAAACATCACAGTAATTAAGAATTTTATTAAAAATAACATTGTCTATACAATGAGAAACTACATAATGGAACCAAGTCCCATATTCATTACATGAACCTTGAATTTAAACGGTGGCATGCCCTTAGTCAAAGGATCAACAATCATCAATTCAGTGTTGACGTGCTCAATGACCACTTTCTTTTCTTTAACACGTTCCCTTATGGATAAATGCTTAATGTCGATGTGTTTATTTCGATTCCCACTTTTGTTTTTTTTAGCCATAAAAACAGTAGCTGAATTGTCACAATACATTCTCAATGGGTTAGAGATAGAATCCATAATTCTAAGCCCAGAAATGAAACTCTTAAGCCATACACCATGTAAAGTAGCCTCAAAATAGGATATGAACTCGGCTTCCATAGTGGAAGTGGCAATCAAGGTCTGCTTGGCACTCCTCCATGATACAGCTCCACCGGCCATCATAAAAATGTATCTTGATGTTGATTTGCGTGAATCAACACATCTAGCAAAGTCATAATCTGAGTAGCCAATTAGTTCCAAATTGTTCCTCCATCTATGCATAAGCATGTAGTCTTTATTTCCTTGAAGATACCTCATTACTTTCTTTGCAGCTCTCCATTGGTCTGTACCTGGATTACTCTGACATCATCCCAACATTCCCACAACAAATGCAATGTCAGGTCTTGTGCAGACTTGATCATACATTAGGATTCTGACAGCAAAATCATATGGAATGTTCTTCATTTGTTCCCTTTCAAGGTCGTTCTTTGGGCATTGGTTCAAATTGAACCTATCACCCTTCACAATGGGAGCTATACTTGGTGAACAATCCTTCATCCGAAATGTCTCTAAAATTTTATTAATATAGGTTTCCTGAGACAGACCTAAGAGGCCTCGAAATCTATCTCTATGGATCTTAATGCCAATGACATAAGATGCCTCACCCATATCCTTCATATTGAAATTTTTAGAGAGGAATTGTTTCACTTCATGCAGCATACCCTTATCATTGGTTGCTAGCAAAATGTCATCCACATATAAAAAAAGAAAACAAATTTTACTCCCACTAACTTTCAGGTATATACATTGATCCATAATGTTTTCTTCAAAACCAAAATAATAAATTACATTATGGAATTTCAAATTCCATTGGCAGGATGCTTGTTTTAAACCGTATAAGGATTTCTTGAGCTTGCAAACCAATTGCTCACCATCACTAGAGGGGAATCCTTCATGTTGTTTCATGTAAACCTCCTCCTCTAGATCTCCATTTAGAAAATCCATTTTCACATCCATTTGATGCAACTCCAAGTTGAAATGGGATACTAATGCCATAATAACTCACAAGGAATCTTTCTTAGATACAGGAGAGAAAGTCTCCGTGTAGTCGATTCCTTCTTTATGAGTGAATCCTTTAGCAACAAGTCTAGCCTTGTATCTCTCAATGTTTCCCAATGAGTCTTTCTTTGTCTTAAAGACCCATTTACATCCAATGGCTTTTGCACCATTAGGCAACTCAACAAGATCCCAGACTTCGTTACTCTTTATAGAATTCATCTCTTCCTTCATGGCATCATACCATAATCCTGATTCTTTGCAATTCATGGCTTGTGAAAAGGACTCGAGATCATTTTCGGCTCCAACATTAAAGTCAGATTCTTGTAGATACACAACATAATCATCAAGAATTGCTTATCTCCTTGGTCTAGTAGATCTTCTTAATGTTGTATCACTATCTTCTTGAGAAGTATGTGGTTCAACTCGTTGTTGAAAAGTTCTTGGAAACTCTTGAACTACCTGATCTACTAGAATGCCGTCAGCAGCTTGAGGAACTTCAACAATTGGTTGTTCAACACCAGTTTGTACTTGATGGGTGCTGTGAACAATAACCAATCTATCACTTGAGGTGGAAGGTTGATATTCTGAATGATCCTTCTCGGAAACTATGTTCCTGGTTAGACCGCTCCCACTGATCAAGTCATTTTTAAGAAATTTTGCATTTCTTGATTCCACAATCCTAGTGCCGTGAGATGGATAGTAAAATATGTAACCTTTAGACCTTTCAGGATATCCAATGAAATACCCACTAATGGTCCTTGGGTCCAGCTTCTTTTCTTGTGGATTATATATTCTCACTTCAGATGGGAATCCCCAAACGCGCATATGTCACAAACTCGGTTTCCAACGTTTTAGTAATTCAAATGGCGTTTTAGGAACGACCTTGGTTGGAACTCAGTTTAATATATACACTTCCATCTTAAGTGCTTCAGTCCACAAGGATTTAGGAAGATTGGAGCTACTAAGCATACTCCGCACCATGTCCAATAAAGTTCGGTTTCTTCTTTCTGCTACACCATTCTGGTCGGGTGAATTAGGCATGGTGTATTGGGCAACAATCCCATGCTCTTGAAGAAATTTTGTGAATGGCCAAGGTGCTTGTCCATCTTCTATGTATATACCATAATATTCTCCACCTCTATCTGAATTCACGATCTTAATTTGATTGCCGCATTGTTTCTCTACTTCAGCCTTAAATATCTTAAAGGCATCTAATGCTTCGTCCTTTTTATGAAGCATGTAGAGATACATATATCGTGAGTAATCATCTATAAAAGAGATGAAGTATCTCTGACCATGTGATTCCATCTCTGGACTACATATATCAGTATGTATGATTTCTAATATGTCTGAACTCCTATTGGCACCTTTCTTTGACTTGTTGGTCTACTTTTCTTATATGCAATCCACACAAGTCTCAAAATCAATGAAATCCAAAGTATTAAGTACTCCTTCATTTACCAATCTTTTAATTATTTCTATGGAGATATGACCTAACCTCCCGTGCCATAATTTAGAGGAATCTTCATTAATAACACATCTTTTAGTGCCAGTGTGAACATGCATTGAATTATAAGTGACATTAATGCAGTAAATACCATCACACAAAATACCATTCCCAACATAATCAGATTTATAAAATAAACTAACGGATGTTTTTGAAAAGTTACAAGAATATCCAAAAGGTACAAGTCTTGAAACTGAACTCAAGTTTCTAGAAAAACTTGGAACATAAAATATCTTTTCTAATTCTAAAACAAAGCCACTACTTAAAGTTAAATAGCATGTTCATATAGCTTCCGCATGCGAGCCCATCTTGTTTCCTGATAAGATTATTTGCTCACTTCCCACTGGCTTCCTTAGGTTTTGCAAACCCTGCAAGGAATTCGAAATGTGAATTGTTGATCCAGAATCAATCCACCAAATGTTAATATTGACATTGACCATATTATATTCATAACAAACAAACGAGATTGCATTACCTTTGTCCGCAAGCCATTTCTAAAATTTTGCGCATTCCTTCTTCATGTGTCCCTTCTTTTTACAGAAGAAACACTTGGAATCCTTCTTAATATTAGCTTGGGGAGGTACTTTACCTTTACCTTTCTTATCGGCTTGAGATTTTCCCTTCCTATGTGTTTCCAGCATTGCACTTTCTCCCAGTTCCATCACCAGTCTTTCTTCCTCTTGAACACACATGGTCATGAGTTCATTTATTGACCATTTATCCTTATGTGTGTTGTATGAGATTTTGAAAGGTCCATATTGGTGCGGAAGGGTGTTCAGGATGTAGTGCACCAGGAAAGACTTTGATATTTCAACCTCAAGTTTCTTCAATTGAGCCACAGTGTCCCTCATTTGCATGATGTGCTCGCACACACCTTTCACATTGGTGAGCCTTAGGGATGAGAACTTCATGATTAGGGTGCTTTCTAGTGCCTTGTCTAAAGTGATGAATTGATCATCAATGGATTTTAGCAAATCTCGGACCCTTTCATGCTGATCAACTAAACCACGAATACTAGCTGAAATTTTAGTCTTAATGAACATCATGCTTAAATGATTAGATCGCTCCCATCGCTCATAAAGCGTGATGTCCGCTGCAGTGCTGGTGGTTCATCTTTCCTAATAGCATAATCTATGTCCATCCATCTCAAATGAAGGAGAATTCTCTCCTTCCATACCTTATATTTATCTCCCTTAAGTTCAGGGATATCACAACGAATTTCAGAGAAATTTGCAGGTTGTACAACTGCATAAAAATAAAGATCACATGGTTACATTAAAATTGAGACAAAATAAAATTTCATGTTTTACCAATGTAAATTCATGCTTTAAGATTGAATCTAATGACATAAAAATTTCCTGTGGGCTAAATTTTTAATTCAAGCATATTCAAGTATTCTTTATGATAAAAATATTAATTCATAATTCCTGTGGGTAAGTTATGAATAATTCAATATTTTATCCTAATTAATTACATAAATATAATAAAAATTCCTGTGGAATAAAATTTATTATATTTAGTATAATTAATTACAATTAATATCTAAACTTTCTTTATGTGATCCTAAACAAAAATATATATAATATTAATTAATTAGAGATGCTGTGGCTATTCTCTAATTAAATATATCATATAGATCACTAGACATTATTACTGTTCACTGTAACAAAACAAGCTTCAAATGAACAGATCTGAATGAGGGCAAGCTAAGAAATTCTGGAATATAAAATCCATTATTTTCATATAAAATAGATATTTAAAAATACCATATTATTTCTATCTAAAGAATTTTCCTTTAGCTAAACCATAACATAAAAATATAGCCATCTGAACTCCAAAAATTATAAAAGATTATAACCACCAAGTATAATTCTTTTTCTAAATAATATACATATCATCACTAACAACATAAGGCAAGTTTCTTGTGAATAAGATGAGTTACAAAGTAGTGCATAGATGGATAGCACAATATTTAGACAAAAAACAAAGGGTAATAAGACAACAGCTTGTGCCCTAATCCTTCATCCACAGACAACATTTTATAGGTCACTAAAATTGAAATAATAACAGTGCTAAAACAAAACCACAGATGAACAGAAATCCAGTAGCAGTTCGATAGTTGGCATCAGTGGACAAATTTATAAACTACTTATCAACTGATAACCCAAATTTATTTATACATGCCAAAAGAGGTAAAACTGATAACCGAAATAAATTTCCCCTTTTTTTTAAAACAAGAAAACAACTAGAATCACTATAACCAATCGATTTAGCTCGTTCTAGCAACGAAAAACACAATCAACAATAAGAAAAAATTACTGCCGCTAATGATGAGTTGAATAAGTTAATGCTACTCAACACATACATAGAAAAAAGGATGAAATCAAACTCTGAGCATCAATATCACAATAGATACACAGAAAAAGCAGCCTCAAAGAAGCTGAGAGAGGCAAAGTCGCCCTCTAAACACGCTCAGTAGGTCACGACATGCTATAGTAGACTAAATAAAGGTCACAAAAATAGCCATGGAGGTTGAAGCCAACGGAAAGATGCACATATGCAGACATCGAATTCTTGATTTCACAGCAACAAAAGATACATACAAACAGGATCTTGAATTATCCACTTCTTCCACATAGCTATTAAGGCCATGTTGTGGAGTTTCATAGGCCCTTCAATTTATTTAATCTGCAGGAACTCAGGAACAAAATCCCAATCGAACGATGAACAACACAAAAGCACAACTTAACAAAATGATCAAAAGCATAAAATCCCAAATCAACTCACAATATCTTCTGGCATCCAATGATCCCAGGAAACCAAGATTTTCTTGGTAACAGGCATCCAAGGTTTTCTTGGCATGCGGACTCTGCTTGTTATAGAAAGCCACCATGACTCCATCCCTCGCACTCTTAAATGTACTCTTGGAACTCCAGTTATGAATACAAATTCAAGTTTATTTCAGGTTCCAGTTACTGAGAAATCCATTGGGGAAATTCATTGAAAATCAAGCATTCAAGAGAAACAGTCGCAGGAAGCTAATGCAAAAAATTTCAAATCAAATCGAATGAAAAAACAGGCTTTATAAGCTCTTCCCTCTGCCATTCACATCCAATGCAGACACAGAGAAAACCCTACAGTGGCGACTACATATAGAACTTCAAGGCAGAGATAATTGCTCTGATACCAACTGTTAGCTAAATTTACCGATTCTGAAAAAAATGTGGAATAAATCTCTAAAATAGAATCGAAATAGGAATACTGATTGGATCATACCTCTAGCCATTGATGCTACTTGGCTTGCTGTAGAATATTTCCCTGTCCAACAAGCTTTAGCTTCCTGTATGGTACTTTCAAGCTCTTCTTTCTCTTTCTTGATGGTGTAAAACTGAAGGGGATTGAGATATTGAGCTTGGGGACCAAATAGGGGTTTAATAGCCAAGATTCCATCAAGCTTCTGTTGGCTATGTGTCAACTGTTCCAAAAATATAGGTAGAGATCTCTAGATGGAGTAATGGACCACTCCATAAGCTCCCAGCAAGAAAACAGTAACTCAGCTCAAGTGTAGTGATAACCAAATGCACCGGCGGTAGTGGTGAGAGTGCCGTGGAATGCGGGAGCGGACACGGGAGCTTACACTGTGTTCAGCTACAAATCCATCCTCCATTCCATTCAGCTACAACTATGCTCAACTGCAACTCTATTTTTCATTTCGTTTATCTGTTTAGTTGCAACTCCATTTTCCATTCTGTTCAGCTATGACTCTGTTTTCCATTCCATTCATTTGTTCAGCTACAACTCCATTTTATGTTCTATTCAACTACAACTCCGCCAAATTTGCTGCTAAATTTAGTGCTATTTGGGCTGCGACTCTGCCAAAATGTTCGCTAAAACCTTCACCAAATTCTCTGCTAAAAAAAAAAAAACTGTGACTCCGCCAAATTTCTGCTAAATCCTCCGCTAAGTGACTCTGCCAATTTATGTTAAACTCTCCATTTCTTTTGGCTGCAACTGTGCGAATGGTAAAATGAAGGAACAAGTGAATGAGTTCTTCTAGTTGGATGCTACACAGGTATTGGGTTGCATGAGGACATGCAACAAGTTCAGTTTGGGGGAGATGTTGGGCCCTATAATTGTCCATTTTTCCACCACTTATCAACATATATTTCATCTATTTTCTTCCCATTATCACCCATTTATCATTCCATTTTCCATCCATTTGTTGTAACTGTGTGTAAAACAACATACTACCTCCGTTGATGTTTTAAGTGGTTAATAATGATTAATTTTCTTTATCTTTGGTGAATTGAAGACTATTATGCATAATTTTATTAATCATGGTTTGTGGAGTGATTTGTCACGTACAGGATGCTCATAGCCAGTTGTTACAGCCTTAACCGAAAATGCATGCCGCATAAGAACACCTTGATTTGTGTCTTGATTTCCAGGTATCTGGAAATGAATCTCAAAACTCCGAGACATGGGTTTTGTGCATAAAATCCTCATTTACCTGACTTGAGAGGAAATGGCCAAAAAAAGCAACGGTTTGGGAGAGACAGATGGTTCTTCGAGAGGGTATTTTCCAGATTTGGTGTTGCAGCCAGTTCCAAAGTTTCCAGTAGTTACGGTCATGCTTCAGCTGTTACAGATCACAAGTTGGGGGTTCAGTTCTTCATTTACATGAGATAATTTTATGTATAAATATGTAATCAATGTCATTATATTGGGGGAGAAAGACAGGGAAAGAAAAATCAATGTTATGATGTAGGATTTGATCCAGATCTATTGTAATAATTCATTATGATAATACATGGTGGCAGTTTCTTAATTATGGAGTTGTATACTTTCATTGTGGAGATCCAACTCTGCTCAGTGGAGGAAGGGACCTCTTCCCTTATCAGATGCTGGTAGTGTTAATTTTAAGTGTGTTATTTGTAGATTTTTTTATTATTTAGTTCATTCTTTCATTTAGTAGATTTATCATAGTTGTTTTATTATTTATTTCATGTTTTTATTCATTAGATTTATCATAGTGTTATCATGTTAATTCATTTTGATAGATCGTTGGACAACATAAGACTTCTTTTAGATTTATGCAATTAAACATTGTTTCATAGGAATAGAGTTTGTTTGAAGTGTGTTTGATTTACAGTTTCGATTTATGAATAGGTTCGAGGTTTGATTTACTTTCAAGAATGTGTGATCTAGTTTACAAAGAGTTTCGATTGCATACCAATATATAACACTGTCAGGTAGAAATTGTGCTTGCATATATCTTGCACGATAGCTTTGAAATAAAATACTTCCTCGGGTTGATAATTTATGTTTAGCACTCTGCATGTTAAGTTTTAATTAACTGAAATATAGTGCACCCAACAAAAAGACTGCATGACCACGATCTAGTCCAATGCAAGTGATGCCCATGTTCTTAAAACAAAGGATTGGGCCAAGGTAATTACCCGCACAGGTCTAACCAACATGATGTTTATGCCTCACTTTGGCCATAACATACAGGTCAATACATATGTGAAGAAATTACTAGTCCGCTTCCATGGAGGATACCTATGGATGGATCAACCATATCCGGTTGACACCAAGCTAATTGTAAGGATCACTGGTCTCCCGAATGAAGGTGACGATCCTATGTCATACCTGGGAAAGCAAGACATTAAACTCATCAAGAAAAAGAATAAACTTCAGTGAGCAGGCTCGGGCTACTTGATTGGGCCCATCCATGATAAAAGTGTGCGTGTTTCTACAAAGATCTTATCTTGTAATATGTTCCATAAGATGATACCCATGTAATGTTCAAAAAATGTGGTGGAACTTATATATTTATGTGCACTAGGAGTAAAATTCAACTGGTCCCGGTACCTGCTGAATGCACTTGTAGATGATGGGATGCAGGATAACCATAAAGAGGGCCACAAATTCCACTATTCCTGACTGTTCATCTTGATTTCCGTCAATGTGTGGGCTAACCCACCAGACTATGTACAGATGGATGTCCCACTATCTTGCTTGGGTGCAAGGTACCAAAATATCTGGGAAGATAAGGTAGACAACGATCACCATAAAGATAAGAACATTGCATTCTTTATGCATGTAGAAGCGATGCATGAGGTTTTCTGGCAGTCCCACAGGATATTCATTGTGACTATATACAAGTACACCACATTCATCAAGTTTCAAGCTAATGTGCATGCTATAACCCTGCTGCCAGCAAAGGGCCCACTCTAGTAGGTACACCATGCGAGCTTCATGGTGACAAATGATGATGTGGATGCAATTATTAATCTTTGGCTGAAAGAATGGTGCGACCCACTAGTAGAGCCACTGTCGAAAGAGAAGAACATAGAGGAATCACTGATTCACCAAGTTAATGGTGAAGAGTATGAAAGCGATGATACCCAATACGATCCACCGCAGGCTCACATCGAGGACAATGATGATATGGATGATTCTGACCATCATCCATTAGAGCACCAGCCAATTCAAGATCAAGCACAGGCACAGACACGTGTACAACAAGAAGATGGCCAATCAGCTCAGAGGAAGAAGAAATTCGACAGAACGACAAACAAAAAGATGTTAACTGAATATGATCTACAGGAACTTGCTGACGTTGTTGCTAAATTTGCGAAAGATAACCTCACCAGTCTCATTAGAGGAAATTTGGGGTCTAAAACGGGCCTTACAAGAAAATGTGCCAACAATAAATTTTGTGAGTTGGAATTCAAGAACCAATAGAATTTCAATAAAATGAGTCTACCATGATGGCTGAATTGACATATTTGTCATAAAAGAAAACTACTTTTTTTGTTCGTATTTTTGACATATCTCCTTGTCCTTTTACTCAAATTCTAAGTGAGAGAGCTCGTTGGATGTGGAATTTAATTACACATATAATGATTACCCACACAACATACTTTTGATGGACCCCACTATGCTAAAAACAAGAAATACCTGAAAAATGCGATGATGATGTCATCATCATGTTTTTTTAGGTATTTCTTGTTTTTGGGGTAGCTAAACCTGTCAAAAGTATGTAGTGTGGGTATTCATTGAATGTAGAATTAAATTTTTCATCCAACAAGATATACCTCTTAGTATTTGATTAAAAGCACAGGGAGATATGTCGAAAATACAAACACAAAAAGTAGTTTTTTTCATTCTTCCTCCAAAATTAATAGTTATTATTTTATTATTTTCCTTAGGAGGCCCATTTTAGACCTCAAATTTCCTCTAATGGAGGACACAATAATTAAACATTGTTTCCCAAGTCCAGGACCACCTCAATAAGATGACAGAGGCTATTTAGGATTTCAAAGCAACTATGGAGGCTGAGACATATGGTGTTGATCCTAGCGTTCCACTAGTTACACCAGCGTTAGTGTCGCCGATCAAACTGGTGATTCAAAGGCACACACTGGAGGCAGAGGCAGAGACAAGCGCAACTAATGATGATAACAACATGTAGATATATTTCTCCAAGCTCTCCTTGGAGGAAGTTTATAACATTCAGCAGGGAGCCACGTTCGAACTTTGGCTAAGGAAAAATGTTGTTTTTTACTAGGCAACAAAACAACAAAGGAAGGCTAATTTGTGCAAGGCCCTATTGAACGAAAAAGAGTAGGAACTGTAGTAACACATCACCCTTCTTACTGAGAAAGAATAGGAATTATTGGCATGAGAGAAAAACTACATTGCATTGGTGGACTTTATCAAGAATGTCATTGTAGCATTCCCACCAGGAGTAGGTCAAGAAGATGAAGACTTCCTGGCTAAAGTTTCCAGGATCACAAAGATCGTGCAGGATCTTCAACAGCGAGTGGAATATCTACAAACCAAGCAAATGCCAAGCACACCTCTAGAGGTGATTGTGGAAAGAAAAAGAGCAACGTCTAAAGCTGTTGAGAAAATAAGAGAAGGTGAAGCGCTCTGCGCAAAGGATGCAGATGGTGTTGCAACCATTTGAGGATCACTGCTCGAAGATGACACAACTGATAAAACAAGGCAGAGTGCACGAGAGGTAGATGAGAAAATCAATGCTGCAAAGGAGGAAATGAGGAAGTCGCCCCTCCAGCAAAAGGTCATTAAAAATGCAGAGATCAAAAGGCTACAACAAGAAGTGCAGACCCTTTGCAAATAAGAAAAATATATGGAAGCTGAGGTTGAGGCATTCCAGTCAGAGGTTGAGTATCTCACAGACCATATTCAGCCAGTACAGCAGAAACTTAAAGGCATAGTGCAATCGATACAGGCATAATTGTTGGAACATGTCCATTTCGACCGTGTGGAGCAGTTGATAATGCAAGCAAAGGAAGCTACAGAGGAAGTTGCTAAGGTTGAAGTAATGTTGAAGATGTTTCAAGACAAGGTTCTCTTGGATGTGCATCCTAATCCAGCACTAACATCTTAAAGATTTGCAAGGAAATAGACCTGAGGTGCAAAAAAAATAAAAATATTGGAAACCAGCAAGGGAGGCATCCCTAGTGCAGCATGTGTAGAAAGATGAAATTCCACCGAAATAAGAAGTTGCGAGGAAAGGATGGTGGACCTTAGATCCACCACCAAACTAGTTTTGAGACAAAGGGTGAGAGGTCCTAGATATATGGAAAGCACTGACAGACCATTAAATGCATCAAGATTCCACAAAGATATGGTGCCTGCGATAAGACATCGCCCTAGATGGATAAAGTGTGGAAAAATATGTGACAGTAACTAGCCATTACATCAATATCAATGATGATTGTTAGTATAGAAGAATGATGATACCGTTAATCATAGCAAATCTGAGAAGAAAATACGGTATAGTAGATGAAGGTCTTGTCCTAATGATGCATCTAGATAATCCTACACGACAGGTGACCCGATGCTCCTTCTATAAGATCGGGGTGCCCCTATAGCAAGAATACATCACTTATTCATGTTGCTTGAGCACCAGTTACAGTTGCAAATGTGTTGGGGAGTGTTATAGTGACCTTCTTTGTGGGCTAACGCAGTTGCTATAGCCTACTATGTATCGGGTATCTCCAAAGACAGAAATAAGAAAGATGGTAATAGCCTGCAAGTTAATTCGACCCAGCTATAAGTCTCTGGAAAAGTCACCCTTGGATATTTGTAGATCAATATATTAGCATCCATGTCTATGGCACCAGAGAGGACTCCGATAGGGACAAGATTTCTTTCCCAATTTGACAAACTAGGTGGGCTAAGAACTATAGTCCTTGCTGCATTTGATAAAATCTAAAGGATTGGCTAGAGGACTCATTTTCCAACAATCTAGGTGGGACCTCCATGGGTCGAGGGAATGGGGAAGGGCCACATGGCCAGTTACGGCTTGTACTCTATGTTGCTCAGGATTAAATTGTCAAATTTTGGTGAATCATTCACCTCGACCATGCTAGCTAGTAGGGATTTTCTTATTTTCAATATGGGAAAGTATTCAAAGTGCATATCTATGGAAAAAATGGTGGTGAATATAAAGATACATAAAATATGAAATTGAGGAAGAACAACAAGAGAACAAGTCACAGCAAGAACAAGCAAAACCATAGGAGCCTAAGAGGGGAAAAATAACTAAGGCCAATTGGATTGCTGTGTTGGAATGGGACACTAGCAACCTTTGCTGAAATTGGAGGTGGACTATGATAAGATGATAAAAGAGTCATCAAGCAAAGACAAAATTAATGTTCGTTGGGATATTGGTCCCAATAAGAAGCACATATCTTAATTTATCTTCCCAAGTGAACTAGAAACATGAACCCTCCATTATGATTCTTCCAATGGTGCCAAGAAAGAAACTGTATTAGTGTTGTAACCTCGCAAAACATCTAAGTATGAAAAGAACCCTTGGTACAAGACACTACCAAAAAAATATATATAGATTTTGCAAAAGGTACTGCACAGATTGTGCCTCCTCATATGTCCCTTGCTTTGTGGCTTGGGACGAGCCACATGGGAGTGTTAGGGTCCTATTGGCCTGGGAAAGGAGCACAAGGAAGAAGCTCGTAGGTGCAAGAAAAGAAGATGCATCATGCACATGACAGAAACAAAAGAATATCACGAAGGAAGCAAAGGACCCACATAGGAAGAATAGAGAGGTGCATGGAGAACGAAAGGAAAGAACAGAAGTGTGCAAATGATAACAACCAGAAAGCGACAGGTGCAACATCCAAATCATGGTCATTATGGTGGTGTAATCCTACAACTATGCACATATGAGGGGATATTTGTAATTCAGGCCAATATTGTCTTGTGTTAAGTCATGATCACCACAGCTATAGCCTGAGGGGTGGCTGATGGTGACAGTTAACAGACTGTCGTTATGCAGTTGGCCCTACGTGGTCATGTAAAATAGTATAAATAGGAGGGATGCAATAGTTAGAGGGTTGGATTTTAGTGGCTTTTAGTTGATTATTATTGATTGTGATTATTTTTTAGTTCAGTTTCCAACTATTTTTTATCAGTAAGTGGTAATCCCTGCTAGAGGATTCCATTTTTGCTATAATGTTTTAGAGATTAGAAGAAGAGAAGGCTCAGGAAGATCCTAGCGAGGATAAGAGGATTTTGAGCCCTGGGTCTGGCTACTATGTGCATGGACCAGTAGGAGTAGCTGTAGGGTAGAAGAGAAAATTAGAGAGAAAGAAAACCGTAAGTATAAGTCTTGAAAACATATCTTAAGATCAGTCTGCATCCCGCATATTGCAAGGTGCTGTATCCTTTTCTCATGCTAGATGAAGAGCACCTTGGTGGTTTTTCCTAGATGGGTTTCCATGTTATCTCTTATGTTTGAATGAATGATTGATGTGGTGAATGTTTATGTGAATCGTTGTTATTTTCTTTCTGTATAATGCTAAATGTTGCTTAAATACCTGATGTTATCCTGTAATCAGTAGATGAATGATTGGAAAGGTGTCATTTAAATGAACATGTATATATCATCTTGTATGCTTCTGTCTTGAGTCATGACTTGAGTCATAGGTCCGATTGGTATGGTTCAGCTGCACTGCATAGGTTGCGCCAGTTGCAAGGTGGAAAGGAAGGTCAAGTCACCCACGATGACATGTATTTGTGCTTAGTCGCATAAGACTAACTCCTCTGTCCACCCATCATGTTTCCTTCATTGAGCTCCTTGGTTGTGAGCCAAGGGACTATAATCCCTCGATAATTGTGGAAATTGGGTTCCGGCGGTTACCCATTGAATAAATATCTTGGGTGAGAATGTGCTTGCTTTGTAGGTGTTGCTGATGAGGCTTTCTCTGTCAGGCTAGTACTCAGGTATTTGTTGGGTTAACGGGCTACGCAGAAACTAGGTCACATGAGTTAGGAAAAGTGGCCAACACCGTCATACCTTGAACCTTTCTTCGACTGCTTGGGTTTTGTATTCCTTAGATCATGACTTAGTCAGTTCAGGAGTGTTGGGGCACGCACCTTAATGGTCATTAATTTTGGTAACTTCGCGGTTTTTGTGGAAGTTTGTAAGCGGAGTTGCGACTCAAAATAGTCTTAGGGGTGTCGAGGTTGAGTAAAAGCCTTTTTGTTGTAATAAACCCATGGTTTAAGTCCAGGGTTTAGGGTTTGGGGTGCCCATGGTTTTTTAATAAGTACACTATAAATAAGCACTCTTGTAAATAAGTCAGTTTAGGATTTTAATGTAAGATGAATTGATGCGAAGCTAAGGCTTGTTTTGTAAGAAAGTTTAAGTCCCAACTGTGTGCGTGGACAACCTCTGCAGCTGTGTGCGCAGAGGGTTTTGGGTGATTAAGAAGATCTGCAGCTGTGTGCGCAGAGATATGCAGCTTAGTGCACAACTTGAGGAACTAAAGGGATCTGCAGCTGAGTGCGCAGATCAGAACTGTGGTTTTTGTAAAGAGTTGAATAAAACACAGTTCTGTGGACGTAGCCCCTAAATTGGGGGTGAACCATGTTATATCTTGTGTCGTGATTCATTTGTGTTGTTGTTATATTATTTCATGAATTGATAAATATATAACTGATAAGTAAGATCACTGCTAAATACTAACTTCGCTGTGAATTCCAAGTAAAGTGTTAAGCAAGGAACTGTTTGATTATCTAACCGTGAAGCTAAATAAGTGAATGTCAAGCTCTGTATTTTATGATTATCATTTGTTAGAAAGCTAAAGGTATAGTAATATCCCTCTTCTACTTGCAGAAACTTGATTCTGCGGCACCCCATAGCTGTTTCGGGTGAGACTGCAACCTGTTTGTAGGTTGTTTCCGAAAGGGACAACACTGTGGGTCTTTTGTTGGTGAGAAGACAAAAGTATAGAACCCGGGTCTGCCCTAAGCCCAACAAATTGGTTCCATTTCCGGTTGAACTCAGTATCTGCTCAAGAGGGGTTTACGTCGTACCTTGAGGGCTATGTTTTGGAGACCCTCAGTGAAAGAAATCGGTGATTGGATTGAAGAGACTTATCTGAACTTTGTTGTACAAGAGAACAAAGATCTGCGTCGTAGTTCAAACGACTTTTTACAGAGGTACATTTTTTCTGATGTTTATGAAATTTTCTTTGGTAGTATCCACATAGAGTTGCACCAGTGGTTATCCAGGTTAACAGAGAGAGGCACAAACTTCCAAGAAGGTCAGTTTCTTGATTGGAACCCCGCAAGAATTAATATATTGAAAAGCGTGAACAACGAGATATCCTGAGCTGTTGATTTCTGGACAACGCAAACGCTTGAAGCATTTATGACGTAGTTCGCCATTGACACAAGTATGTCCTTCAGTAAAGCCGAATGACAGTTCCTCAAAGGACCAAGGGGTAAGTACTTGAATTCATTTAGTTTGAGAATTAAAATGCTATTGGCTGAAAAAAGTATATTGCTCATTGAATCAGACTGTTCGATTTAGTATTACTAACCTATGTTTGCAAGTGAAAGTACCTTCGACGAGCAAAGTGGTTTGCTGTGAAGTGGAAAAAGGTACATGAGAAATTTTGAGTCCTATACCCTAGGTCAGAATACTGAGTCTAATCCCGTAAGTCCAGTAACCTTAGAGCCCGAAGAAACCCCATCTATTGGAAACCCTCCAGTAACCCCGGAGCAAAGACCTATTATCCCTAAGAACCCATCGCAGTTTGAAAGTAACCCTAGCTCGAGTATTCCTGTCGCAGGTCAGTCTACCCCAGTAAGTTCCCCCCCCGCCTACTACCAGTCCCCCTCCCCCCCCTAGATCTGCGATGGCCCATATGAATGACGACATTAAGCTCCCTGTTTTCAAAGGAACTGGATCAAAGGATCCAGAACAGTTATGGTTCTTATGCGAAGCAGTGTGGACTACTAAGAACATTACAGATCAAGATACAAGAAGAGTGCAGCTGGTTACTTCTTTTAGAGACCGTTCTTTTACCTAGTTCATGAAGTTTTCTAGTACTCAGAACCATGTCTTGGCTGATATAAAAGCAGCAATGATAAAGGAATTTAAGAATCCTAAATCAAAGTCGTAGTGTGTCACTGAACTAAAGGAAATTCAGCAGTGGCGAGGAGAATCAGTGTGGGACTTTGATCATAGGTTCAAAGTTCTGCTAGATCAAGTCAGTTTCACTATTGTACCAGCGTAGCATAAGGAATGGTTCATCGCAGCTTTGTTACCGCACATCAAGACTCCACTCATGCAACAGAAGGTTGCGGATCAGCAGGAGGCTCTGGAAATCACTATGAAGCTTGAAATAGCCCCTGTCAAAGATAATTCCAGTATCACTCAAATACAAGCATAGTTGGCCGCGATGGATCTGGAGCTTCGCGATATGAAAAAAGGGAAAGCTAGTCGTGAAGAGGTTTGGTGTACACAATGTCAGATAGAGGGTCATGACTAGGAACAATGTCCTACAGTAAGAAATTACCTGAATTCTGGTGCACCAAACCCGTTCAACCCTAGTGTTCTATATTGTGAGATTTGTAGGACAACTGGCCAGCATCGACCTGAATACTGTTATCTCCTACAGAGGTATGTGCAAGTCCCTAAGAACCCTTATTGCAAGTTTTGTAAGTCAGCAGGACACAATGAAGATGGGTTTCGCAGCTTTGACCTCATGAGAGAACGAACTTATGATGCTTATCGGGTACAAAACAATGGCCAAGGCAATGATGGATAGGGTTACCATGGTAGTACATCAGGTCATGGACCTTTTGGAGGCCATGGTCATGGTGGTATGGCTGGCAGAGGCCGAGGCGAGGTTGTGTGCTATGACTGTAACCAGGCAGGACATCTAGCTAGACACTGTCGGAACCCAACTATGACATGTCGATATTGCAGAGCTGTTGACCATGTGATTGAGCAATGCCCACAACTGATAGCCAAGATTCAAGAAAGAAATAGTGCCCCTTCTTAGAATATTCAGCTGATTGCTGTGGAGCAACGACCTGTCCCAGCCATCAATGTTGTTACCAGGAGTGGAGCTATGACGAAAGTGCCGAACATGGAGAAACAGCCTGCCGAGGCTTGGGTCCGTAAGGCCCCATAAAAAATCCCAACATTTGATGTCAAAAGAGAAAAAGAGACATTTATGGAAGCCAAGAGAGACTTTGCTGACCCCAACACCTCAGTAGCACTTGCGCAACAACCTTAGCAGTAGTCGCAGCCGCAAGAAGCTTCGACGGATAAAGTAAGTACACTGTCCTCCTTTTTACAAAGTTGTATGAAGCTCTTAAGAAATCTGAATGCTTTAAATGAGTTGTAGAAAGTTATTGCTTCTTGCAAACCTCAGTGAAGTTCTGGTAAGGAAAAAACTGTTCATAGATTCAGAAGAACTGGTAGGGAAATGAGATTGAATGCTCAGATAGGAGAGTATGACATGACTGATGTCATCTTGGACCTAGGATCAGAATTAAATTTCTTAACTAAGAAGACATGGGAATAAATGGGAAACCCTACTCTGGAATGGTCCCCTATACAGTTGTGATTATCCAATCAGCAGAAGATTATTCCCCTAGGAAGACTCCCTAGTGTATCAGTAGATATTGATGGAGTCAGTACCTTAGCAGATTTTGCGGTTATTAAAATAATTGATGACAGCAACCCCTATCTTACACTGCTAGGCATTGAATGGGAAATATATAATGATGTAGTAATCAACCTAAAGAAGAGATAGATGACTTTCGAAGGGAAAGGACTCAGAGTCATAGTACCATTGGATCCTCCTCAAGGAGAGAGGTACAACGAGCTAGTAAGAGATGAAGACCAGGATTTTTTGGACCATATCTACAATATCACAGTGAAGGAAGAAGCTTATGTTGATCTTATTGCCGAAGGTATCATGGATTGGCAGTGTGACAGCTCCTGCATGACAGATTCAGATGACGGCCTAGAGAATTGGCAGAATAGACTATATGAGCTACATGGACATCGATGTGCAAGAATTACCAAGTCTCTCAGATGGCTTAGTTCACAGACAAGAACCTTACCTGTTTTTGATGGTTCGATAGACCCAGAATATTTTATTGTGCAATTCTCAGCCCAGGTACAAGAATCACAGAAAATGGAGGCTCTAGATTCAGCATTCAGAGCCACAACAGCCAGATGGTGGAATGGTCATAAAAAGTACATTCATAGTTGGGAAGCGTGCCAAAATTCCCTTTGCCTAAGATTCAGGGACCAACCTCAGGAGGTGCGAAGCAGGTTTAATGGTAAGACTAGTCCTCAGGGACATTTGGAGCAATGCTACGAAGCATGGAAGCATGTACCTCGTGCCAAATGGGTACATAGGTTTGTGCACACCATGGAACCTATAGCAAAGAACTGGTATGTGGAGGTCGAGCTTCGCCATGGTACTGTAATTTGGGATAGTCTTGTTGATAGATTTGTGTTGACATTTTCTATTAATGAGGTTTCTCCTGCTCTGGATGAAACTATTAGGTTGATCCATACTAAAGTATTTGATGATCAAGAAATAGTAGAATACCAACCTGATTGGAAGGAACAAGAAGCTAATGCAGTAGAATGTTATAACCTTGCAATTGATGAGGATGACGATCCACGCAACATTAACATTCCTGATTCAGAAGGACACTGGGAAGTACATGGACCAGCAGTTGAAGCACCTGAAGTGACTCAGCCCCTGATGACATGGACCATAAACATTGGTTCAGAAGAAAACCATAAGTATCCTGCCATTGGAGATTATTGGGATGACGAAATGGTGAGCAAAGTGACCCAACTTCTCCATGAATATTAGGACCTATCTCTCACAGGGCTCTCAAAAATGACAGGAATCATTGAGGTGGTGGAAAACATTCTATTATGGGTTGAAGCTTGAAGTCAGGTTGAAGTTGGTATCAGGAAATGCCGAATTTCCTTATTTTGGCGTAGCCAGAGTCCTTGCTTGTATAGAAGAAGGAAAGATGTGTCGAAGCTTAAAATATGACTGTTGGAAGAAATCAAAATTGGCGGCGCTGGTACGCTACCTGTATTAACTGCTTGTATTAATGAGATCTTGGAAAATCTACCATCGTTTGGATAAGATCTCTGTCAGATTTGGTATCATCAATGCACAGTTATGACAGATGCCGTGGATGGATTCTATAAGAAGACACCCACACCCGCGACGTTCACATTTTACATTTTATTGAGTTTTACAATTGCGTTCATGTCAGCTGATAGCGAGCTTCAAAATTTAATGAGAGAATTCGAACAGGAGGGTCTGCCACACCTTTTTAGCCACCCACCTACATTTTCACCCTATGGAGAGACTCCCCCAGCACTGACCCAGCCAATGCAGACACGCTCTACCAGGAAAAAATTTAATCTTGAAGTTCATTCTAAGCGAAACGAAGACAGACACAAGCAATCAGGGAAAACATCAGAGGATCCCGAGATGAATCCATCCGGCTCAGCAGAGGTCCTACTCGAAGAGGATGACAACATTGCCTCGCAGCGTCCACCGTATCTTTCTCCAGTTCGACCAGGAGTTCATCTCCCTTGGCGGACGAAGAAGTTCACATTACGCACCCCTTCGCTGCCACCGGGTGTGCAGATAGTTGGGACAATGACAAGGAAAATAGACCGGCTCAAGTATGCTGACCATGATACAAATGATCAGGGGAAATTTCCACAGTTCACCCCTGGGACATACTTACACTCTGTCCACTATCAGGAGAATGGAGAGACATTATTATAAGTGAAACAATGGGCTGCTGGCTTGGAAAAAGTTGGTTTGTTGAAGATGCTCGATGTGCCCCACTTCAGTCGCAGTACATAGGTAGCTGTGGTGGTCAAACAATTATTGGAATTGGTGCATGATGGGTACCTATGGATCGGAAGCTAGAAAATCACCATCAATGGAGAACTCATTCACTGGATTACAGGCCTACCCAAGGAAGGGCCTAACCCTAGCATTGAGTTTTTGGGAAAACATGAAGATGTGAAGCTAGCACATAGCATGAAGGAGCACTTCGAGCTGACGAAAGGGAAGCGAGGGTATCAAACCTCGGCCATTGAGCATCAAAAAATTCACTTCGCAGCTGAACTCTTATATTGCAAATTGATGAGAAAGTGCAGACCAAATGAAGTGCCTACCCCAATTTTCAGTATTGCTGTGAACTGTGCGGAAGGCTACCTATAGAACTGGGCAGCATACATCGCTAAGGAATTTCTTGAAGATGCCCGCGATGCGTAGGAAAAAGGTAGACCCTTCCACTATTCATGGCTGATCGTGCTTATTGCCCTGATCGGTTGGAAAGAGCCCATCGAGGCGTAGTTTATTTATGTACCTCTAAGCATGCCAGGTGCAGCAAGGTACGCATCACTCTGGGTGTCGTAGGACAAAGCATCCCAGCAGATGACGAACACTGTGTTCACCTTTTACGCCATGAGTATCTCATATGAGATTTTCATGACCCCGCGTCTCAGTAATGAGCTATTCTCTCAATATGATGGAGTGGCCACCTTCAGGTCTGACATGCACAATGTCTTCATCTAGGCCCATGCAGATAAGAAGAAGGCATGCTGGAAGTTGCCATATCTGGTGACCAAAGAAGACATCCTCGCGGTAATTCAGCAGTGGCCGGTTGAATGGTTGAAGGACATAGGAACAAAGCCCAGCATTCCAATCCCTCCAGTCACCAATGTGGGTGCTGGCCCTAGTCAAACATAGCATCAATACCCCCCAAAGGAAAATGAAGAGCAAAGTGAGTCACAGCAGAGTGAAAGTGACAAGGGTGGAGATGGCAGAGATGAAGGAGAAGAAGAGGAGTTGGTCAAAACTATCTCAGACCCTAATCGGCCAGATAAGCGCAAGTCACCAGAGGCCGAAGAAGTGACCAAACCTCAGTCCCGAAAGAAAATGAAAGCATCGAAGGACAAAAATATCGACGAAGAGCCCACCTTGACAAGTGAGGAGCTTAATCAGGCTCTGTCTAAATCCATAGAAGTTCTCACCAAGAAATGGTCAAATTTTGCAGTCATGCCTCTTGATTCCATCACCGACGTAGCAAAAAGAATCTCGGAGCTGAAGGAGTTAGCAGAAAAGTCAGCGACTGGTGCTACAACAAGTAGTGCCCCAGTACCTGTGCAGCCAGACACAAGACAATGGTCGGTTAGAGAACACTAAGGACAAGTGTCAAGTGTCGCCCTCATCATAACCGAAACAACATCTCGCACAGAGATGAGCATGATAGTTGGAATAGATTACACTAAGATGTCCATGATGGAATTACATCTCTGTCAGTCATCTATCACAAAGGAAATCCAAGCACAAGACCACTACTCACAAATACATTTGGAAAATACCAGGAAGCAGAATGATAGCCTCACAGCACAGTTGGAGGAAGTAGAGCAGAGAAAGAGCGATGCAGAACGTAAGCAAATCACATTGGCGTGAGTATTGGAGGAGGCGTGTTGAAGTCTTCTTGACTTCGACATCCAGAATGACGAAGAACTGGAGCAAAGAATCACCAAACTAAAATACTACGCGCAACAGTCTTGTAGTGAAATAGCGAAGCTTAAAGCAGAGCATGAGGCTCAGATTCCGAAGCTTCAACTTTGCATTATCCCAGAAATCCCACCAGAGGTCAGAGAGTAGCGCTGCATAGACATTCAGGCCTCAGCAGCAAAAATATCAGATATTGTGGGAAGTGCAGCAAAACTGCTAGAGGAAAGCGTCGATTCCTGGGAAACACTGCAAGAAAACCACAAAGTAAAAAAGCTGCAAGAAACCATCAAGTAGCGACAAGCAGAGTTGGACGTAGTAAAAGTGGAAATTAAGACCCTGCCCCCTACGCAGAAAATGCTCAAGGTAAAACAAAGCAAGGAACTCTAGCAGGAGATTGAGTCGTATAGAACAAAAGCAACACTGATGGAAAATTCTATGCAGACCCTTATGAATGAGGTCTTGGAATTGAGTACTGCTGTGGACAGCTAGCTCAAAGTTCTGAAGGAGTACAATGCATTTCCACAAGAAAAGGCTAGCGAAGCATCAATGACAGCATTGCAGGAGCTAGTGGAGAAGGAGCAAGCAGCCGAAAATATCATGTGTGGCCTCAACAAGTAGTTCACTATCTTTGCCAACAAGATTCTCCCACCAGAAAAGCAGCAGAGTGTCCCGGGACAGGACACTGGTGAGTCTTAGGGGCCTGTTGGGGCGCGCACCTTAATGGTCCCTAATTTTGGTAACTCCACAATTTTTGTGGAAGTTTGTAAGTGGAGTTGCGACTCAAAATAGTCTTAGGGGTGTCAGGGTTGAGTAAAATCCTTTTTGTTGTAATAAACCCATGGTTTAAGTCCAGGGTTTAGGGTTCAGGGTGCCCATGGTTTTGTAATAAGTACACTATAAATAAGCACTCTTGTAAAGAAGTTAGTTTAGGCTTTTAATTTAAGATGAATTGATGCGAAGCTAAGGCTTGTTTTGTAAGAAAGGTTAAGTCCCAGCTGTGTGCATGGATGACCTCTGCAGCTGTGTGCGTAGAGGGTTTTGGGTGATTAAGAAGATCTAGAGTTGTGTGCGCAGAGATCTGTAGCTTAGTGCGCAGCTTGAGGAACTGAAGGGATCTGTAGCTGAGTGCACAGATCAGAACTGTGGTTTTTGTAAAGAGTTGAATAAAACACAGTTCTGTGGATGTCGCCCCTAAACTGGGGGTGAACCATGTTATATCTTGTGTCGTGGTTCTTTTGTGTTGTTGTTATGTTCTTTTATCCATTGATAAATATATAACTGATAAGTAAGATCACTGCTAAATACTAACTTCGCTATGAATTCCCAATAAAGGGTTAAGCAAGGCACTGTTTGTTTATCTAACTATGAAGCTAAATAAGTGAATGTCAAGCTCTGTATTTTATGATTATCATTTGTTAGTAAGCTAAAGGTACAGTAATATCGCTCTTCTGCTTGCAGAAACCTGATTCTGCGGCACTCCATAGCTGTTTTGGGTGAGACTGCAACCTGTTCGTAGGTTTTTGCCAAAAGGGCCAACACTGTGGGTCTTTTCTTGGTGCGAAGACAAAAGTATAGAACCCGGGTCTGCCCTAAGCCCAACAAGGAGCAGTTTGTATTGGTTCGACTACCAACAACATCATTGAGTATCAGGAAGTGATAGGTTTACTGACCGAGGTTGCATCTCTGGACATTCATGATTTGTTAGTATTTATGGACTCTCAACTAGTGGTTTTTCATCTAAATCACATTTATACCATCATGAACCCTACACTTCTCTGTCTCTTTCGGAGAGTGCATCTATTAGAGAGGTGTTTCAATTTCATCACTTAGAGGCATATCCCTAGGTCTGATAATATGATTGTTGATTCATTAGCAAATTACATTCTAGACTAGTATATTGCCCATTCATAAATTTTAAAAATAAAACATGGTCCATTGTAAAGTAAAATAAATTGTAGAAGACACATAAAACTCATGTAAATACAATTTGTCCATTTGAAATAGATATAAACATCGGAACTGATTCTGTATGTGTGTGTGTGTGTGTGTGTGTGTGTCTATATATATATATAAAGTGTTTTTACAAAATATGGTCATGAGACCTCACCTGAAGCATTTTGGCTTTTAGGTATATAAAATGATACAAAAAATCTTGAAGCTAGCCAGATTTCACTGATACATCATGTGGTCCACCCTAATGAAACTCATTGTATAACATAATACCCCTTGTTTCCCTACGTAGCAAGTGACTGAAGCAGCATGATACTGCTGCGGTATGTCTTTGAAACCTCCTAGGGAGGTCATATATAGCCGCATCCAGGATATCCAAAGTCAACCAACTTAGGTTCTCCTCCATCTTGGTAACCTCATCGTCACCTCTATGGAAAAATAGAGTTTCATCTTGCTTATCCATTGTGGAATATCCCCTAGGCCGAGCATCCCCAACATCTACATGAAAAAATTAGGTCTTGTTATAATCCATAAAAATATAAAAACATAATCAACATTTTAAGTATTGCTTCTTACCGATGTCACCCCACTGAGTGTCAGGTGGTAGAGGAAGGTCAGGATCCCCTCAGAAGTTGTTCCCTACATAGGCATAGTCCTCAATCATGAGGATCTGATCATTCAGCCACCAAAAGAATGGAGCCACATATTTTACCTTGGACCCGCCACCTCCAGTGCAGGCCATGATATCCACCCACCGCAACATGCAGGGATCTCTAGGTCTCAACTCTATGAATACCACCCGGGGTCTCAAGAGGGGTATCCTCTCAAAGAATAAGCATGCTAGAATGGTCCCTTGGTCGAGCTATTTGAATTCCCCTTACTGACACTTGGTCATCTGATCCTTGAACATAGGTAATAGTGCCTTAGCCCAATTGAATAATGTGGGTGCCATGGCCTCTAGGGCATACAACATGTGAGACCGAGAAGCTTGGTGAGCCCCTTGGATCCCATCTACTCTTTGCAAGTAAAAATCACGGTGAAAAGTGGAAAATATCTCACTTCTTTGATCGATATTTTCTTTCCAAAATATTGGTTCTTGGATTTCAATGGAAAACTATCAACTCCTCTATAGTAATATCTCCTGCTTAAGAGCCTGTCAGTGAAATAGGTGCTCCGCGCTTAGAAAACCTAGTGATAAAATATATGTCCTCCACCTCTATAGTGAGGATGTGAGGGTCTAACTCAAAATGTTGTTGCTTTGGATTTTACATACATAGTATGTGTTCTAGTAATTTCACATGTGATACCATGCTAGGAGCATTGAAGAATTTTAAAAGGCCACAGCCTCGTAGAGCAACAATGGAGGCTGCATTTTCCCCGATACGAGAATTGTCATATTCATGTGGACTTCCCTTCTAAATATCTGAAATGAGAAAAATAGCCTATGAAAAAATAATTAATGAGGAATTTAGACACTTATCCAACCTTTAGAAATGCTAAAAAACCTCTATTTTTGCTAGGAAATTCAAATCTTGGGCACTACGGTCGACACCACTTCTATCCCCTTATGATGGAGTAGTGCCACCTCCTTTGCAAGGCTGAAGAAAGGTGGTTCTTATCAGGAACCGCTCCTCCCATGAAACATAGAAGCATTACTCGAGCTGCCATTTTTAGGCTTGGATTAAAATCCCCAAAGCTCAATAAAAAGACATGAAATTGGAAAATGGAAACCATATAAATGAAGAGAAGGTTTCTAGAACTCACCTGGCACTGATGGATCAGAAAATGGACGGTAAACAGCTCCAGATTATTCAACTAAAAATATGCACACAACTGTCCCAAATGATCTCCAAGAATTGGTAAATAGTAAATGAGTTAGTTTTTACTATTTACTTTACCTTTTATAAAGGATTTTTAGGGTTTTTATTATTATTTTAATGCTCTTTAATCATTTTCATTAAAAATACCCTTTCTGAAGTTGATAAAACTCAATTTTAAAATATTCTTGCGAAACTAATGGATTTTTTGAAGTTTTGCAGGGACATAAATGAATAGTATCGCCTATGGGTAAGTTTGTTTTTGGATTTTTCATACTTCTAGAAAATGGAAAAAGTCATTGAGCGTTCATTTTGACACTTTGTTCATAGTCTTTAAACCTAGAATCAAAGTTTCGAGTTGTTTTCACTTCTTTTCAGGCTCGTTAAAATCATCCATTGTGAAAAGAAACCATAATGGAGTCTTCTTTAAACTCTTTTTAGACTCCCTAAATGTGAAAAGATTGTCGATCAAACTTGTCTTCTTCATGCCCGTAAAAGTACTTGAAGAGTCATCTTTCTGATTGTAGTTTATCTTTGTTTCAGTTCGGATTGACTAATAATGAAAAAGGACCCTTTGGAGTTTTCTTCCCTTTTCGTTCAGACTCTCTAAACATGAACGAAGCTGAGTTAACTTTCAATGGACTCGTTAAACCAAACATTGAGATACCCTCTTTTGGGAATGAACCCCTCCTTTGTCAGGTTCATGAAATATATGAGAATGGACTTGTCTTTGGATGAGCTACAATGAATTTTTATTACCCTCTTTTAACTCATAAAATTGAAAAGAGGCACCCATCAATCATGATGGGGAAATTAAGGGAAGGGAACTATTTCATTTGGAAAATAAAATGGTAGTTTGTAGTCACCTTTGAACATGGCACTTGTCTGCATTTCATTCATTCGATTGGGTATTCAACAGAATTCCAAGTTGATCCACTTTCATGATTCATGTCACTCCTTTGAGTCTTTCAAATAATTCATTGTTTGTCACTACATCATGTCCTGGTATCCACTTGGTTTAGTTAATGATTCCAAGTCTTTTTTCGTGCCACCTGATGTTCAAAGGGAAGTTGAAAGTTTACCTCTGTAATCAAAACAACATTTTGTGGCAATACCTTTTGAGTCAATCATATCCTTACATCATCTACAAAATTCCAAAACATTGTTCTGAGTTTTGTGTCATCGATGTGGGATTCATCATGGCCCTCCTTCGACGAGACTATTCCTGTCGACATCATATCATCATCCAGGAATTAGTCTTAGAAACAAGTTTAGTACCTTGAGGTCTATATGCATTAGTGATAGATTTTCTCACTCTCGACATAGGTTCACATCATTGACATTTGATTGATAGACTTGACTGAGTGTTCGGCATCAAATAATCTATTCACACTCAGGATATTGTACTAGGGTACCTTGGGAATAATTGAAATCAATGGTGATCTCCCTCGCACTTGTTAATAGTTCACATCATTGATGTGTAATCAAGTGGTTTATACCATGTTTGACATCAGATCATAGTAATCACATGGATAGAATTGTACTTTGTGGAAGATGATACAAATACCCTTAGTATCTTTTAAAAATGCTCATTTCTTTCCCTAGGTGCGATGGAGTACATTGTATGAAGTCCTAGCATGGATCCACATTTGTATGGTCGTGGCCATGCTCAAATTTTTGTTCATTTGACATAGATCTACAGTGTATTTTTTGGTATATATGTCCCAAGTTTGAGTCCTCTATCACATGGATCTACGCTATATTCTAGTAGCCATGTTTGTTAATCTCTCTCATGGATCTGCTTTGTATTGGTTTGTAGCCATGATGAGGAGACATTTGATCATGAGTCAAAAGTATTGATGTATTACAGATGCCTAGTTGATGATGATCTCTGATCAAGCAATTTCTTTCCTTGAAGTGATAACCTGCTCTTTCAAATCTCTCGTCTGTCATATCCCTCTAGCCTCATGCTATGGGGAGAATTTTTTTACACATAAATATTGTCATCAACATGCGATGAGGTCCCAAATATCAGTTATTTCCCTAAATCCCAAGTTGTGAAGTGGAAATACTAGCCCTGACTTCAGTCTTGCATATAAAAGTCAAGCACCACTTTTGCCTTGAAGGTAAGAAGCGTTCCCTTCTTCAGTAATGCTCATTGTCTCTTGATAGTAAGTGGTACCACCGCTTTTTTCCCTTGTTCAATTTGTGTTTCTACCCTGTCATCGCTTTGTCATAGTGGAGGAGAAGCAGTGACCAAGGTAAAAAGTGAAAAAGAGAATACTCCAAGAAGCTTTTCGAAGGAATACTTTGTGGCACCCTAATCCCTACTCCTAAGGACTGCTTGAACTCAAGATCCATCCTTTTGGGACCTCCTTTCACCTCACCCACCATTTATTAAACCATCCCTATCCTCCCAAGTCCTATAAAACCATGCTCATACCCATTGTTGAGAGAGAGAAAAGTAATGTTGTTGCATTGAAGTTCTGGCCAAATCAGTAGCATGAGCATAGAAGGAGAAAGTTGGAGCTTTTGGGGACACTATATTAGCATGTGAAGGGGCATCACAACACTAAGGCAAAGGTTGTAATATTTCTTCTTCATCTTTAATGCAAAGATGGTTCCTTTCCTGTAAAGTATGTTGTGTTGTAATCATGTATTTTACTATTGGATTCCTTATTCACTGACATAGAGTTGTGGATTATATTCTAGTGCTTTTGATATTGTTTTCTTGTTTCATGTGATTGTTAAGGTACATATGTGGAGATCCATCACCATAGGAAAAAAATACACCACTATATCAAAGGGAATCATTCCATATCTCCACAACTTCTAGGGGAATTCTTCCATCTCTGTTGTAACTCATTTGTTCTAGATCTGAACCATTCATACTAGAGGAATAAATCTTGTCTACAAGAGGTGCATTTTTCCTACAAACACAATCACCTTCTTAAGATCATCCTAAATCTTGGAAGCAAGTTCTTTGAATTGTTCCTTTGTAAATTTAGGGAAGGAGGAAGCAACATAAATGAGCTAGAAATATTCTAGCTGTTGCTCATGGGCTGTGATATTTTCAGCATGGTTCACATTAAGCCCTTATGTTTGTTCAAGCTATTGTTTGAGAATATCATTTTGTTCTTGCAGGTTCCTGAGTTGGTTCTCATAATTACTTTTCAAACTCTGCAACTCATTTTTATGGTGCTCATTTCCTTGATATTTCTTTAGTTTAATCCTTTGTAGTTCTTTCTCTTTTGCGTCAATTTCCTTATTTAATGAGGTAATTGAGTCATAATTTTCCCCTACAAAGGCTCCCATAGCATTTTTTGTATCCAAATATTATTGCTTGACATATGTTGAAGATCTGTTCCATATAATTTGGTTTGGTATGGTGCCCTGCATCAAAGTTCCTCCTCTCGATCTCTTTGAACCCTTCTTTACCATAGATTTCTCTGTTCTGCTCCAAAAATACACTCCCAATGATACCACTGCATCTTCACCAAAATATTACATTTCCTCAACTGTGTGAGTTGACATTTCAGAAAATCTGAGTAGAGGCACATGTTCGGAAATAGAAGGGGTTGAAATGGGGATGTTCACTTGGCGAATTGAAATGGATGGCATGTGATAATGAGAAGGTGATTGTGGATGAATGGAAATAGCGATAGTGGTAATAAGATCTGTAGAGGTGGCTTGAGTAGCAGCACCAACAAGCTATAAAAATATTTAAGAAACTTGTGCTTAAGATGTCTATAAAGATGTAACATGAATAGGAGCAACAAGTTGTTCAATTGTTGTTCAAGATGGAATTGTGAGGGTAGACAAAGCGGTAGAAGGAATAGTAATTAGAATGGAAAAAGGTACATAATATGCCTCATTTCTATATGTGATGACTTGGTTAAAATGAATATTAGGGAATGAATCATCATCCACTACACCTTCAATTGGATCCATAGATTCCTAGGTTACTGAGAAAATTGCAGGTAAGGTGATAAGGATAGTGATCAGGCATGAGAAGCTAGTGGGGAGATATTCTTATTCAAGATCATTGTCCTCAATATCAAGAATTTCTACATGTAGTGGTGTTTCTTCAATCATTTGCTTCTTTTCTTAAGGGCTAGAAGCTGGTGCTTGTGCCTCTATCACTGAGCTCATCAAATCTAAACTTCTCTTCATCTCTACCGACTTCATAAGAGTATCAAGAGTGGATGAAGGTTCAAGTTGTGGATTATATTCAATTACATCCTTCATAGGGTCGTATGTTTTCTCAATCATAATAGAATATGTGTTGGATTGTGATTTTTGTGCTTCCTTTTCCACCAATTGCTTATGTATATTTTCCTCTAATTCCAATTCAAGTTTTCTATAGTGGAGCACTTTAGTATTAAGCTCATGCTAGTACTAGAAAATAAAATTCTTCTCATTGGGAGAAGATGTTTTTCTTACAACTTCCTAGAAAGCATTGGCACCTTAACAAATAGAATTGTCAGGCTTCTTTGATGAGCATATGCATAATTCATGTTTTATTGAGTAAATTGGTTTTCCAAGAATGAATTTGGATCATGCATCCTTTTGGGGGATTTTCCAAGCTTCAAAGTAACAATATTTTTTCCAAGTATACCTGCATGAGTGTATTTATGCATTACTAGAGGTCCAAGGATAAGGTGAAATTTGGGCCACCCTTTCTTTTTGGATCCAGTTAACTTTGGAAATACCCCATCAATGACTGTTTGGAAAGATATCTCTTTGAGTCCCATTTTTCCAAGAACAATTCTAGGTAACAGGTGGAAAACGTTGGTACACAAAATTTTGATATATGCAAAATACTCACCAACATACCAATTTCCCATGGTATAATCAATGCGTTGACTCTGACTAAAAAAGTGGGAGCATCTTCCTTGAATATATTTTGATAAATGGACCCAAAGAAATGGTCACAAATATCATAGATGAGAGGAATGAAATTATCCTCCCATAATGTTGAGCAATAAATGTGGATAAGAGGTCCAATTGTTGGGAAAGGAAACAATGTGCAAAAAAAATCCATCGCATAGGAAGAAAGGTAGGACATGGGCTTCCTCAACACTGGAGTATTCTGATACTTTTAAATGGTTTTATTCAATAATACTAATAGGATCTAGGACAAATTAAATTATTCCCTTGTAATGAGAATATGATGAGAAAGAGGCACCCATCCTGCATTCAAAACTATACAATTGGACAGTCCATATAACCTGCATAACATGACTACTAAGAGAGATAAAGGTTCCCTAAACCAAGAAATAGGGTACAACTTATCGGATTTATTTGAAAAGGTAGCAGTGTTGTCCATCCAAAACTTGAGCATCTCCTCAAAGTTGTATAGGGTCGCAGATGACTCAAGAAATTGTTTGTTAAGAAACTATTGGGGTTTCTTGAGGTCATAAGCTCTAGGAAAAACTTCAAGGTGAAAAGAGGTTAACTGGGTTTGGCCCTAGTCATTGAATGAGCAGTATTGGGGGTTTTCATGGTCATTTATCCATTTAACAACATCGATATAAGGCATCAAATTGGTCTTGGATGCTATGGCATGAAGCTTGGATTTTCTAATGTTAAAAAAGGTTGGTTGGTCATGTTGAATCCCTAAGAATTCATCATTATAAAAATCCGAATAGGTTCTCAACCAGTAAAAGTGATAGGTTTCAGACACTATTCGACTTGTATCAAAGGAAATACCATTGTTTGGGTCTCTGTTTTTCTGCTCGTAAAGGGGTGTTTTGGACCTGGTGTTTCTCGACGTGACTTATAGAAAATGAGAAAATTGAGATAAAAATGAAGAAAATGAATCAATTCAACATGAATTAAATTTCCAAAATTGGACAAATAGAGGGTAAAATATTTGAAGAACTTACCAACAATCAACTTGGGAGAGGCAAATCCATTGACCGAGTAAGAAAATGCAGTAAAAATATTTCGTTGTAGGTAAAATTTGCAATCGAAAATGGTAAAATGAAAGTAAAAATTTGAAATATTTAAACCACCCAATTCAATGTAGAAATGAATTCAGATCATTGATTTTGAAAGAGATCAATAGTTAAAATTGAAATAGGAAAGCAGGAAAAGAAATTGCGAAGGAAAATTTTCGACAATTTTATTTTTTCATTTCCACAATCCGCAAACCGCTTTGTGGATGCAGATCTACAGGGTGAAATTTTATATCATAAAAATATTTATTAATTCCACAATTTACAATCTGGATTGCAGGTTGCAGGTTTGCGGAAGTGCGACTTGAAATTTTATTATGTTTTCGGTTTCTGCAATCTGCATTATGGGTTGCGTAATTGCGGGATCGATAACTTGATTTTTTTACTGTGAAATTATTTTTGATATTGGATTTGTGGATTGTGGAAAGGTGAAAATGAATAACCAAAAAAAATCCAACATCTTCTATCCGCATTATGGATTGCAGAATGCAAATTGCGGGAAAAAACATATTGGAAAGAAAAAAAAGTATATTTTCCACAATCTACAAATAAACAACAAATAAGGCTCTAAAGCAAATTTTATTAAAGTAAAAATGAGAAAATATAGTAGAATGAATGATGCCCATGAATGATACCCTATAAGAAATAAAATATCCTTAGATATTACCTTAATGACGAGTAAGTGGGGTTCTAATTTTATTAATTAAAATGGGATCTATTGTGCCAACAGTAGGCCCTATGAGATCTGAGTGGATCACATAAACCACTTGGATATCCTTCCTTTCCTTTCCTTTCTCTTATTTTTGCTCAGCATTATTACCCATTACACACCCTTTGCATGTGCCATTGGAAAAATTTATTGTAGGAATCCCTTCAACAATTATTTCCTTGCTTAGTGCTTGGAGGTACATGTAATTGATATGACCATATCTCTCATGCCACAAATTTATTGTCTCATCGGCATGTGAAAGGAGTTCATTCCCTTGGGAGTATGGAAGGAAGTGACATAATTTGTACATTCTCAAATTATGTTCAGCAAAATTCCTTAAATTGGGGATAGGGAAGTGCATGCTGGTTGATTGTCATCAATGTGGGTTCCTGGGTTGTCAAAATGATCAACATGGAGTGCCTCAACTATGTAGAATGATCAACCAGTAGCACCTCAACTGTGTAGAATGATCAACCAGTAGCGCCTCAACTATGAGTAAATGACAAATGACAAATAAAATGTGCCTACGGTATTTAACCATGGTACTAAGGTGGATTATTGCTCTAACATTTTTAAACAAGAGAACCTCTGGTTGAAGTCCTTAACCCTCTCTTTTCCTTTTATACTGAAAGAGGAAGGATCCATAACTAGATCATCAGGAGTGCTATAATCTCCAAACATCTGGAGAGATAGCTTTTCATATTCATCCCAGGACTTAATGGATCCAGAATCTAAGAAAAAATACTAGTTATAGGCCTTAAAAGGAATAAGGAAACAACCTACAAAATATGTATTCATCTACCACATTCCTTGGTCTAATGGTTTGCATGAAAGTCTTGATGTGGTGTTTTGCATGATACCTTTCATTAGGATTAAACTTAGGTATCCATTTTTCTGGATTTTTATTTAGTTTGTGTTGTTGTCTACGAATGAAAGCTGCATCCTTATCTAACCAAGGTCTTTTCAGATAGTATTCCATTGGTCTTTCTTTCGAAAAAGAGGGACTTGAAGATGTTTTGTTGTCTGAGGATTCCTTAGATGGTGATGTAGATGAAACATGAGGTGTAGGTGGTGGTCCACTATATAGTATGTTGGGATGTGGATTGTATTGAAGATGATATATTTCTTCTAATGAGGGATTAATCTGGATTTCAAAGAGTAATTCATGCCTAGTTTTGTTTTGGTTGCTTTCACTAATGGGTGAATTGTCAGTCAAAAGGGGTTTCTTGCACTAATGGGTGAATTGTCAGTCGAAAGGGGTTGCTTGCACTAGGGTTTCTATGGTTCCGAGTTACTTCATCCCTCTCTTTTACCCTGGCAGTAATATTCTAAGTGCTTTTCCTTAGTTGTTCGAGAGTCAAAGAACCTCTAGTTGGTGAGACAGAGATGATACCAGTCCTTCTATTTACCTGTTCTAAGACAGGGGTAGTAGGGACTGTGGTTTGATTATCCACTAGTTGAACTATTGATGTGGAAACTTGGGCTTGAATTCTAGTAAAAAATAGTGATATTGGAGGAGGAGGTTTTCTAGTGTTTTTTTTAGGCATGTTTAATCATGGCCCTCCTTCTAGCACAATTTGTTGATTCCGGGGAGGTAATAGCTGGAAAAATTACAAGACAATCAATAGGAGGAGAGAGTCCAATCTTAAATCAATCAAGTAATCCTACGCAAGGACGATTCTATCCCCAAACTATTTGGTATGACTAACTCCTATGGATATAAGGCGTCTTCTAGCACAGTGTAAACATATCCAAATAGATCTCATCTTCCTCTGTGGAATATCTGAAGGGTATGTAGTGATAGTGAAAATATATATAGAATTAAACTAAATATTTTGAAATATTATAGTATGAGGTAGAACAATTAGATCAATAATACATGACAAATGTTAATCCAATCTATAAACATATAAACAAGATTTCACCTTATCAACTTTAAATAAAATAAAACAATTACAATTGAGTTATTTCATCCAAATAATTTAAGCACATAATTGTTTTATCAAGGAAATTCCAATTGAAAAATAAACATTCAATATGAGTTACTTTTTAATGGTTGCAATAATGAACATATGAATTAAAAAAAAAAATTTAAGACATATTTAACACAATAACTGAGTAATGACAAATCAAAATAGAGGTTAGTTTGTTCAATAATGATGCAACATATAATAAAGTTGTTGAAAGATAAAAGACAAACCAAGATTCACCAAATAAATTCGATAAATGATATCAAGAGATGGCAGAAAGAAACTAACTAATTTTATTAAGAATGCAAAAAATTATATTTCCACAAAATATAGAGTGTCTCCAGTCCTTCCCTTGTGGTTTCTTCTCCTATTGTTTTCCTCCTCTTATATGAGATCGTGATCTCTTTAAATAATAATTACAAATATTAAAAAGAAATCAATCTCCCACAGAAGTAGGGATCATAAAATATCGTCTTTAGGATTTTCCAAGGGTATATTGCCACTTGGAAAATACATCCAGCAAATCTGTTATGTCCTGATATGGGACATATTCTAATTGTAACTGAGCTTTGTAGATAAGTGAATTTATTTCTCTCTTATTTACTTTATCCCATTCATGTAGAAATATATTTATCCTCATTTATGAAGTAATGGGTGACTCAATCCATTCCTTGATTTGCACTATGTGAATGTGATCGAACTGCTCAATTTTCTCCTCAGTTTTCAAGAACTCCCTTTCAACTTGCTCCAAAATGATCTTGGGTGGAATATCACATTCAATTGGTAAGTTATGGACACCTAATAGGATTTATAATGTAAACCATCTCTTCTGATAGGATTTTTTTCCATCCTGAATGGTGGACTCTACTGATTCGCAAACATTCTCCCAAGGTTCCAATGAGATCTTGATTCTCCTCAACTTGATTTTGTCTAAGATTGGAAAATATTTAGGTTTATTTCTAATGTACCTCTGCCAATCTACCATATCATCAAAATCTTTGGTGGTGTCCTTCCTCCTTTGATTATGATCATAAAGGAGCTCATATTGATGCTCAAAAGCATTGGTGGTCTCTTTAATTTCATTTAACCCTTCAAACAAACCATCCATCACCTTTTAAAGGTCATCCTGAATCCTAGAAGCCAGTTCTTTGATTTTTTCCTTTGTAAATTTATGGAAGGAGAAAGCAATAGATATGAAAGGGAAATATTCCAGGTGTTGTTCGAGGGATGTGATATTTTCAACATGGTTCACATTAATATCTTATGCTTATTCAAGCTACTATTTGAGAATGTCATTTTGTTGTTGAAATTTCCTAAGCTGGTTCTCATCATTACTTTACAAACTATGCAACTCATTTTGATGGTGCTCATTGGCCTGAGATTGCTCTTGTTTAATCCTGTTAAATTATTTCTCTTTTTCCTCAATTTCCTTATTGAATGAGGTAACTGAGTCATAATTTTCCCATGAAAATTCTCCCATAGCAGTTGTTGTGTCCAAAGCTTCTTACTTGACATATGTTGAATCTCTCTTCCATATAATCTGGTTTGGTATGGTGCCCTGCATCAAAGTTCCTCCTTTGGATATCTTAGAAACCTTATTTACCACAATTTTCTCTGTTATTCTCCAAAAATATTCTCCCAATGATACCACTTCATATTCACCAAAATATGCCATTTCATCAACTGTGGTAGTTGACATTTTAGAAACTGCAACTAGAGGAACATTTGGGAAATAGCAGGGGTTCGAATGGGCATGTTCCCTTGTGGAATTGAAATGTATGGCATGTGATCATGAGAGGAAGAGGGTGGAGAAATGGAAATAATTATAGGGGTAATAATATCTAGAGAGGTTGAAGGAGTAGGAACAACAACAGGCTCCTAAAATACTAAAGAAATTATGCTTGGGATGTCTGTAAAGATGTAATGTGAATAGGAGCAGCAGGTTTTTCAATTGCTTATGAAAAATGGAACTATGAGAATAGATAAAGTGGCATAAGGAATAGTAATTGGAATGGACAAAGGAACACAAGATTCCTTAGTGCTAGAGGTGATGACTTGGGGAAAATAAATATAAGGGAATGAGTCATCATCCACTACATCTTCATGTGGATCAACAAATGCCTGGGTCACTAAGACAATTGAAGGTAAGATGACAAGGATAGATATCAGGCATGAGAAGTTGGTGGGGGGATATTCTTATTCAACATTAATGTCCTCAATATCAATAATTTCTACCTATAGTGGTGGTTCTTCAATCCTTTTCTTCTTTGCTTGAGGGGTAGAAGTTCTTTCTTCTACCCATACCATTGAGCTCATCAACTCTAAAATTATCTACATCTATGCCGACTTCATAAGATCATTGAGAGTGGATGAAGGTTCAGGTTTTGGAGGATATTCAATTATATCCTTCCCAAGGCCATCTATTTTCTCAGTCATCATAGAAAAGGCGTTGGCTTGTGATTTTTGTGCTTCCTTTTCCACCAATTGCTTCTATGTTTTTTCCTCTAATTCCAATTCAATTTTATCTAATGGATCACTTTAGTTTTAAGATCCTATAGGTACTGAAAAATAAAATTATTCTCATCGGGAGAAGGTATTTTGATAAAAACTTCAGAAAAAGCATTGGCACCATGACAAATAGAATATTGAGGATCCTTCTGATGAGCATATGCAGTCTTCATGTGTTCTTGAGTAAAATGGTTTTCTAAGAAAGACTTTGGATCATGCATCCTTTTGGGAGATTCTCCAAGATTCAAAGTCATGATATTTTTTCCAAGTATACATGCATGAGTGGAGTTTTGTATTACTAGAGGTCCAAGCCTAAGGTGAAATTTGGGCAACCCTTTCCTTTTGGCTCTAGTTAACTTTAGAAATACTCCATCAATGACTGTATGGAAATATATCTCTTCCAGCACCATTCTGTTAGGTACAATTCTACGTAACAGGTGGATAGTGTTGCTAGCCCAGATTCTGATATATGAAAAATAATCACCAACATACCAATATCCCATGGTAGAAATTAATGCTTTGGCTCTGACTAAAAATGTGGGATAATATTCCTTAAATATCTTTTGATAAATGGACCCTAGTAAATGGTCACAAATATCATAGATGAGAGGAATGAAATTATCCTCCCTTAATGTTGAGCAATAAATGTGGATAGGATGCTTGACCTTCCTCTAATTCCATCCCATCTATGGGAAAGGAAACATTGCACAAAAAATGTCAATCACATAGGCAGAAAGGTAGAATGTGGGTTTCCTCGAAGTTGGAGTCTTCTGATAATTTTTAATGGTTTCCTTCAATACTGTTGATATGATCTGGGCCGAATTAAATGATTCCCTTCTAGTGATAATATGATGATAAAGAGACACCCATTCCGCTTTAAAAACTATAAACTTGGGTAGTCCATATAACCTACATAACATGGATTCTAAGAGAGAGAAAGGTTCCCTAAAGCAAGAAATTGGGTACAACTTATTGGGTTTATGAAAAAATGTAGCAAGGTTGTCCATCTAGTACTTGATAATTTCCTCAAAGTTGTACAAGGTCACAGATGACTCAAGAAATTGTTTGTTATGCAACTGTTGGGGTTGCTTGAGGACATAAGCTCCAGCCAAAACTTTGATGAGAAAAGAGGCTAATTGGGTTTGAGCTGGGTCATTGAATGAGCGGTATTGGGGGTTGGCATGATCAATTATCTATTTCACAACATCGGTATAAGGAATTAACGTGGGTCTAGATGTAATGACATGAAGATGGGATTTGTTAATGTTAACAAAGGTTGTATAGTCATGTTCAATCCTTGAGAATTCCTCCTTATAAAAAATAAAATAGATTATCAACTAGTCAAGATTATAGGTTTCAGAAACTCTTCCACTTGTATCAGAGAAAATACCATTGTTTGTGTAGTAGAGATTTCTCCCTTGCTATAGGGCAAGAGTGGCTTCCTTCCATCTATAGGATGGAAGGATAGGTTCCTATATGAAATGCAGAAAAGAAAAGCAAAAATATGACTGGACAGTAATAAAAAATCAAATCGAGAACCCCTCTGCAAACAAGGTTAGGGTTCCGCTCCAATAACCTGCAAACAACTATTAGAAATAGAATACCTGCAAAAACATGTTAGAAATAAACCTGCAAACAAGAATGAGTTAGGAAAAAATATAAAACACTAAAGAAAATGCATGAAAATAACATTGTATACCTCCTCTTTGGTGAAATGGGCCACCATGCCCTAGCTGGAAGAAGCACCTCTCTCTCTCTCTTGGCAATGGAGGAGTTATGGCTCAATGGGAGAATGAATGGATGAGAGGGGGGATGTGGGTGGCTTGAGAGACAAAGGGACTCAAGGAATCCATGGGTAGCATTACAATATGCAAGGGAGGAATGTTTTGAGAGTGACCCCCACCCCTCTATTTATAGCTTTTTTGGGGTTTTTTAGGGTTTTAAGCCCCTGGTTGGGGCTTTAGCCCATTTTTTGGGCTTTTAGCCCCTTTTTCCCTAACTTTAGACCCTTTTGAAATTCTTAGCTCCTTTTATGGGTTTTAGCCCCTTTTTGGAGGCTTTATCCCTTAGGAGAACTTACTTAGGTTCTTTTTGGGGTTTTTAAACCCTTTTTCTCATTTTTAAGCCTTTTTGAGGGTGTGGGGGTCTAATGGGGTGAAATGAGGGTCATATATGGGTGTCCTTGGGTGGTGTAGGCCATGTAGAGCTGAGTGAGGTATTTTTTGGGTTGACAGATTACCCCATGATGTGTGAGGGCAAAAGCTCATCATATGGTTGAAGGACATCATAGGATTTGCTATGGAGAGGTGGTGCTTCCAGGGCTAGGGTATGGTGGATTTTGGTTTTTGTATTAATATGGTTCCCATCAATGAGTGAGATACAATTAATGTGTGACATGTCTATGGACAAGCTGGGCATCCCCATGCTCCTATTAATGTCAAAAGAGTAATGTGATCTATGCTCTATAATACAAGAGCCGATCATATACAACTAATGATACAATAATGGTTGCCTCATTTAGAGGCTAAATACGACACTGATATGAAGAACTACTACATTGGACTTGTGGAATTCTCATGGAGTGCTATATCTTCATGACTAATAGCCTGCTGGATCTGGAATGGTACATAGCTGTATGGACTCACTGATGGAAAGTCAGAGTCTCTATGGTACAAGTATGCTGCATCAATCATGAATCTATGTATAAGCACTACTGGGGCTTTTGAACACTATCTCCAACATAACCCAAAAATAATAGGGCACATAGCTTGTTTAGGTCCCTCACACAAACTCATCAATGTTCTAGAGCCAGGTAACATGTGGGGTCTTCGAACAAATACTATATGGACCAATACCCTATACGAATCTCAATGGTGCAGTGATGTTGCTCGAGTCGAGTGTTATAGCTAATTTTACCACACCAGGTGAATCACACTTGTATGGCCTTCCCCTGTCCTTTTGCAGACTCCTTAGACCCCTTGGAACCATTTTTTGTCCTTTGATGTTTCCTAGACCATCCCTAAAACATGTGAAAATTGCTATACACAACTTTTAAACCCTTTATCACGTATATACGTGGGGTTGACCTCTAAAACTGCGTACATCGAGATGTGTATAACATCCAAATCCTTTTGGAGATTTCCTTGACATGGATATGACTCACTTGTCTCCTGGCCTTCCATATGCCTTGAGATTGCTTGGATTCAACCTTTAATTACCCCATTGAAAATCTATATAAGGAACCCTTTGAATAGATTTAAGGCAGAAGAGAATTGAGAGCAAAGAAATTATAGTCCATTGTTGCCAGAACTTGTGCTTGAGTCTGCATCCCTTTGTCGCTTGGAGCACTTTGGTGTTCTTCCCAAGATTCCATTTTTCTTGTGAGCTTGCTATTGAGAGATGGAGGATTGAGGTGGTGGAGGCCCACATGGGGGATTCGGTTTCTTCGATTTGCAGACATGCCGATAGAGGTTGTATTCATTGTAATATTTGATTTTATATAAATAGAAATATCTTTTCCTATCCAATAATGTATGTTTGAATGAATATTTTATCCATGAATGATTTCAAATGCTTATACATTGTTGATTATATATGCTAGAGTAGATATAACACCAATATATATAGTATGCTTGTCTTGTTTACTTGTTGTTGAGGAAGTGATTCATCAATTCAAGCTGAAGTTGGAAAGCTCAACAGGGATCTACTTCAACCGTCCGGAATAAGGTACGAGGTCTGATCCTTTAGCATTAGATATTTGATTTCTCTTGCATATTGGAAAGGATTGATTTCTGGAGTCAATCTGTCTGTTGTGGTACCCCAAGCCATGGGAATTTCTATCCATAATAGAATTGGCGACTCCACTGGGGAGTTCCTAGTAGTTGTCCTTTGGGGGTTTTCTATCGGCATTCAATGACTTTGAATTGCTCTTATTTCTCTATTTCTGTGTCGGGTCTGAGGGTATGTTTTTCTGGTAGTGTCTAATTGGTGTGAAGTTTGTCTCAGCTTGTCTGTTTGCCTTTATTTTTATGCACTTTTATTCCTGTATGTGAGCTTTTAACTCACAGTCGCATATATACATGGGTTTCACTACTATTTCCGCGTACACACGCGGGTTTACTGTGAACAGTCACATATGCCCTTAGTTTTTCCTTCTAGAGGAAGATTGATTATTGCTGGGTGAATTTTAATGATTGTTGAGTCTCCTTTGATACTGCTAGAGTCTGTATACACCTCTATTTCTGACCAGAGACGTTTTTTTTTAGGGTAAAATTTCTTTTTTGAATAATGTTCTTGTCATTGCATTTTTTATTTTTTGTTTTGGGATTAGTGCATTAGATTTATTTTACCTTAGTACTTTGCTTGAGTGTTTCTTGAATGTTCTTACAGAGTCTGGGGGTTGTAGAATCATTCTTTTGTTTTAATATCTCATTTTTATTTTCAAAAAATCCAAAAATATTTGATTATCATTAGGCATTGCATCTTGCATTTTGCATAGTACTTGCACTAGATTTTGTTTGAAGTATTAGTCAAGATTTCATATAGGAAAGCTTTTATTTATCATTTGAAGAAAATTGTGCATTTCACTCAGTAGCATACCCTATTTTTCATGGACACAATACATTTGCATTGATTGTTAGGTGTGGATTTTGCTTCATGTTCTGTCATAACGCCATTAGTTGCATGACCATATAGCTCTTTTGAGTAATAAAGCTAATTAAAATCAACGCTTAATTAAAATGAACTACACTATTTTATTTGATAGGGTTCACCAACAAGATTAGGTTTTAGGGTCTTGGAATAGTTCATTGTGAGCAAATTCTCCAAGACCACTAAACAACAACATGTATGTGTCTATCTAGGTGAGTCTGTGAAATTCCTTGGTATAACCAGTGTTTCTCAAGATCCTCCTCTCAAAAGGGAGTTAAGCACAAGGTAGTGTGAGCGGTTATTGATTGGGATGACCCCTAGTCATAACTGAGTAGCATCGGAGATATTTCTAGGATTGTATTCGTATCTAGGGGCTCTTTCGAGATTTTCAGGCTTTACTACCATTCCCATACGGTCAATCCCGCCTGCGACTGTCCACTTGAGAATTGATTATATTGAGGTGACCTTAGTGGCCTTACCTAGGATATTAAGGGGGTACTTTGCAGGGGTTATTTTGTGGGTGTCCCGGCCAAGTTGGGGTCGGACAGCATAGTCGCTTTATGTGTTGAAGCTGAGGTCCACAATAATTGGTTACATACCTCCACTTATTGTGTATGGGAGCCTCAAGCCTCTCCTAGGTGAGATATACCTGCTTCATTTGGGAGCTCACTTCTCCTACCCTTGATTGCTTATGTTTGGCTTTATATTTTATTGGTGTATGCTCTGTGCATGTTAGCTTTCCTAGGGTTTGCGTAATTAGAGAGTATTTTATATTTTTTGAAGCATTATGGATTTGGGTGCGGCTCCTCACTATTGTCGTCATTTAGCAGCACTTTCTCCTTCTAAATATCCTCCTCCTTTTGGAGAGAGAGATATACAATCCAAGCAGACTACTTCGCACATTGATTCACACATGATGGGAGACCATGTTGAAGGTATTCTTGAACCACCCTCTCCCATTCAATTGGAAGATGGGGAGCTGACTCCTACTTATGATCCTTCACCTGATATGACTAAGTTAGGTCCTGTAATTTCTGAGATAGGTACTTTTCATGATAGACCTACTTACTATAGTGTTGAAACCCCATTAATGCATCACTAGTATGGAATGCCGAAAGATGATGAGACTCATTTTGAACCCGCGAGCACTAGTTATGGTAGTTATGGTATGTCTGGTTTTCCCACACATGATTTGGAATTTCATGTCGAGTCTGAGTTTGAGACTAACACTATGCCTAGGGGCACTCTCATTCCTTACCATGTGGAGAGGTTTGGGAGAACAAGTCACATTGCACCTTCCATCCCGGTGGTAGAAGCTACATCACATATTCCTCCTAGGCCTAGGGTTAGTGATCCTATTAGGATACCAGATCCAAGATGAGTGACTATAGGGAACAACACATATATAATTTCATAGGTCCCTTCATCCTCTATCCCTATTTCTTTAAATGTTCACCCTCCACCTCATTCACGTGGTCCTTAGGGCCGGAATGTTTCCACAAGTCATGTCCATACTGCTTCTTCTTGACCAGTTGTGTCTCAAGTTCAAGTACCACCTGTTGTTTTGGGAGGTTGTGTTCATACTTCTAGAGGTCATGTTACTACTTTCATAGCATATATTCCTACTGCTGAAATGTATATTCCTGCTTCTGGAGCGTATATTCCTGCTTCTGGAGCGTATATTCCTACTTACGGAGTATCTCATGGGACATCTCATGTGATGACTTATGGACCTTATTATGGGATGTAGTATGGATAGGGATCTTCACCTTATGGGTACGGGTATCAAAAACCTGCTTACTCTCCAAATTATGGCTTTGTAGCCCTGAATAGTCAAGGTACACCACATTATGGTGCTTCCATGCCACCCTACACAGGTCAAATGGGAGGAGGGCACTATGGTCAAGGACATGGTGGTTATGGTAATCAGACCTATGTGAATCGAAACTATCAGGGAGCAGTGCACCGACTTGCTCATCCTAGGATCTCTTTCTCCACAACTCTAAATATTCCTGACTTGTTGAGATTGAAAAATGATCATATATCTCATAACCCAGCTTGGCCGGTTGTCCCTACTAAGCTTCCCTTAGACATACCCAAATTTGAGGGAAAACCAGGAGAGGATCCGAGTGAACATGTTACTACCTTTCACCTATGGTGCTCTTAAAATTCCTTACACCAAGATTCAATCCATTTAAGGTTGTTTCAATGCACCCTTACAGGGCCTGCCATGAAATGGTATATAGAGTTACCTAGGGGGGTATTCACTTTGTTCAATGACCTAGAGATGACTTTTCTTAACCACTTCCAGCTACCAGTGCGTTACGACGTTGGTATGGAACTCTTGTCAACATTTCGGTAGGATAAAGCCACGCATATCTCGGACCATATCCAAGAGTGGTGTAGAAAAAAGAGGTTGATTAAAGCCTTTATACCAGTGGAATTCCTCCTCAAATGGTTCCTTAAGTCATTATTGCCTTATATAGCGAAGGATGTTTCTACATCCGGAGTGCAAAATGAGGAACAAGCCATTTTTAGGGCATAGGAACTGGATTTGATTTATGCTCAATCCGGTTTGTTATATGAGATCATTCCTAATGCTCCATGTTCTTGTTTTGACCCCAAAGTTAAACCTGGACCACATGCTAATGGCATTGTTGGTTGTGCATGTGCTAAACCTATGGATTCGGTTGTACAACAAGTCAAACAATTTTCAATCAACCAATATACTTCAAGACAAGCCACGGCTTCGTCTCAACCCACCCAAACGGCGAGTGTCCTTTTGGTACAATCGTCAGACCAGAAGGGTAACCAACAACCCAGAAGGAATAGAAAGAAGGGTTAGAATAATCATAAGGGTGTGAATAGGAATGAAAATGCTAATACTAATGAAAAGAATTCCTGTAATGCTGGGGGGGACAAGAAACCTAAATGTAAGGTTAAATTTCCTTGTAAGTTATGTAAGGACGATCACCTCTCTTACTTGTTCCCTTGTATCGATGAAGCCTTGAGATTCTTAGCACATGGCCCAACTGTGATGACTAACCCTTTACCACAATCAAAACATGAACTCGAGGACCCATGATCAGTCTGGTGGGGATCAATATCCACCGGAGGGTAGTGGTCATGGTTGTATTAACATGGTGCATGCTACAAAGGTGGTGACCCGTGCGAAGGACTATGGTTCGTCACAACCCAAACCAGGAAAGGAACCTGATCCACTAGGGACTCCTTAAGCGTTCGGGGCACAATCTTAATGCCCGAGCCACCCAAAAATATTCTGTTGTAGAGGATTTGGGCCACACTCCTTGTGTGATGTATGCACTAGAAGTACTTCAGAGTTGTCCTTTGCAAAGGAAGGCTTTGCTTTCTATCCTTAGTGTGAATGATGATAATTCTTCCTCTATGATTAAATTTGAAACCGCAAGACTTCAGCCTCACTTGCCTTACTATGTGTCTCTTTTTATTCATGTAGAATGTCTTAACATGACCATCAAGCACACTGTGATTGACAAAGGAGCTATTGCTTCTGTGATTTCTTTATCATGTTGGAAGGGTTTAGGTTCCCCTGAGTTGTCTAAATATGGTACCATGTTGACTGTGTTTAATGGGAGATCTTTTAGGCAGCACGAGATCCTTCCTTCCCTTAAATTCCATTTGGGAGAGAAGACCATTGCGATAGAGCTCAAGGTGGTTGATGTGCCTCTTGACTACAATCTCTTTCTGGGTAGGAATTAGATGTAAAATATGCAAGCCGTAGCTTCTTCACTATTTCACATTGTATGCTTTCCATTTAATGAGAAGATAGTTATGATTGATCAAAATTCATTCAAGAATCCGTCGGTTACTGCATCTTCGGGAGCTTCGATCTTTATTGTAGAGCACTCTCAGCCGAAAACTGGGAGTGTGGGTGTGGGAATGTATCCATCCCTTATGGGAAGCTTTAATTGTCCTGCACCTATCCTTATGATAGGGTCTAGGTCTGGTGAGGCTTCAACATCTATGAAATCGGTGTCTTTTCACATGTCATATGGAAGATCCTTGGATTCTTCCTACACTGAATACTTCGAGTGAGCCCATCGTGACAGATGTGTTTTTTCCTGCAACTATGGTAGCTTATCAAGCTAATCTTGGATGTGTTGCAAAGCAGAGTCCTTCCTTTTCATGGACGGAGTAAGAGGACCCATATGTGCTTCTTGCATGGGCAGTTCAGTCTTCTCACATGCATGACTACCTTGATAGTGTTTTTCCTTCAGACGAAGTGATTATTGAGACCATGTCGAGAGTTGAGCCACCATGGGAAGAGTTGCATCATAGATCTTACTTTCTTCCCGATCTTGACTGCTTGGAGCATGAGGAATTTAGGGAGGTTCTTAGTGAGAGAATTGGTAGTCCCATGGTTCCATTAAGCTCTCCTGGTCTGATGGCTGATGGGAACATGGAAAATATATCTCCAACGATTCCTATCAATATATCTCACGATCCTGGTAGGATAGAGAATGCCTATATTGGGGAAGAATGTTCCCTTGATGAGATTCAAAAATACACCGATCTATTTAAATAATTTCATGATATCTTTGCTTGGTCTTACGATGAAATTCCAGGTATCGTCCCTCGCATTGTTGAACACAAGATTAAGACTTATCCCAATGCTAATCCTGTTCAACAATGCTTGCATAGAATGAATCCTAGGAAAGCACCCACAATTAAGGCAAAGATAGAGAAACTATTGAAAGTCAGTTTTATCTATCCCGTTCCCTTGACGAAGTGGGTTTCAAATCCCGTTCTGGTTGATAAGAAGCAGGGAGCGATACACATATGTACTTATTTCTATGATTTGAATCGTGCCTGTCCTAAGGACAATTTCCCCACACCATTTATTGATCAAATTTTGGATGAGTGTGCAGGTAGCGAGGTTTTTTCCTTTATGGACGGCTTTTCCAGATACAATCAAACACAAATTAAACCTGAGGACCAACATAAGACCACATTTATTTGTCCTTGGGGAACTTTTGCATATCAAAAAATGCCTTTTGGCCTTAAGAATGTCAGAGATACTTTTCAGAGGGCTATGACCTTGATCTTCCATGATCTCAGATCAATTATCGAAGTATTTTTTGATGACCTTGCTGCTCATTCTCGTATGAGAATGCGTCATTCCTATCATTTGAGATTAGTATTCGAAAGGTGCTGCCATTATTTGGTCAGCTTAAATCCTCACAAGTGCATCTTTTGTGTGAAGTCTGGTCGCTTATTAGGATTCATTGTTTCCAAGGAGGGTATAAGGGTCAACCCTTTGAAGGTTGAGGCAATACTTCAGTTGCCCCCAAAAAACATTAGACATCTTCAATGTTTGCAAGGCATGGGAAAATTCTTACGGAGATTCGTTGTCAATTTTGCCAATTTGACTAGAGGCTTTATACGTCTTTTGGGGGGAAATATAATAAATGTATTGTCATCTTGCAAGAATTTGATCTCAAGTTTGTTTTGGAAAAATCAAATAAATCATTAATTTTTGCGGAGCTTATATCAGATTTCCCAAGCGAGGATG